>BQNB010017658.1:0-69577 GCA_026074375.1 Tanacetum coccineum | reverse complement strand
ATTTTTAGTCATTATAAATTTAAAACTTTTGAAACATATCAAAGTTTTTGGCGTCGTTTTCGGGGATTTTTAAGCTGTCTTATAGTCAACTCTGGAAAATTACTTTAACTCTCCATCTTTTTCAAAAATCGACGTACATATTTCTAGAAAACTGACCCAAATAATTTCTCATTTGGATGCATACACGTTTTGAACTTGTTGAACCGTTACCTGAACCTGAACGTACTCTGAATCGAAGACTTCATCGACGAAACAGAAGAGTTCCATTCGATCAAAAAAACAACCCACCTCAACACCCGAGAATTATCTACCCGTCAATTCTCAACATCAATTACTTCCGTCACTTTCTTGATATTCTTCGAAATTACGATCCAATGGATGATGAACCAATGTGGGCTGTCGACCGTGTTGTTGCTCTGACTCCCGGATCCGCAATCACTATTCTTGAAACCGCAAACAAATTTGCCATTAAAGGTAACCACTTGACTCTCGTCAAAGGAAACCAATTTGATGGTAGAACCAAAACCGATCCTCATAAACACATTCATGAATTCCTCAGAATCTGCGATATGTTTAAATACAAAGATACCGAAAATGAAGTTGTCCGCTTAATGATGTTTCCCCTATCACTAAGTGGAGAAGAAAAAACATGGCTGGACGAACTCAACGAATGAACTATCGAAACATGGGATGAACTTTGAACCGCTTTTATTAGCCGATTCTTTCCCCCAGCTCTTTTCGATCGACTCCTCGATGAAATCCGTGCCTTTTCTCAACACGAAAATGAATCTCTAACTGATGCTTAGCTTCGTGATAGGTCACATGAATCTTGAATCAATCATATCAACATGTAAGATTAGAGAGAATGAGAGCAAGTGAAGGGAAAAATTCAAATCTGAAATAACCTAAGTTCTAAATGCCGCAGTTGGTGGTATTTTCTTCTATAAAACACCAAATCAAGCTTATCAGCTTCTCTTTGCTCGAATATAAAGTCCTTACACACGATTGCTACGAAAAACAATAGGGGCGTGATGAACAGCTAACCAATTCGTACCAAGACTAATATCGAAGTCACTCATTTCTAAGGGAAGCAAATTAGCAAACGAATCTTATCATCAAAATGGACAGTTCTAATATTCATGGTCATACTTTTCATAGGCATAGATATCGAGAAGGTATAATTAAGTAGCGTATGGAAGATGCTAAGGTGTTTAGCAAATGAAACCGAAACCTCAAAATGTGTTACCCGTATCAAATAAGACAAAAACAACATGACCGTTCAAAAAGAGAGTTCCCGAAACGGTACTTGAAGAGTTAGCTGCCTGATCCTTGGTCGAAGAAAATACAAGGTCAACGAATGAAACAGCGAAGACAATTTAAAGTTAAGATCAAAATACGAAAGGAAGCGATCATATCAAAAGGAAATATAATGTCTACCCAATCCTCACAGGTCATAACCTAGGTTCTACAGGGCTCAACCTGAATTGTAACATCCCGCTCTAATAAAGAGACCAAGAGACACATTATGGTGTCATATCACAACATATAAACGCAAGCGGAATACTTTATTAAATAAAAATACTAAGTCATGAAACAAAATGACTTCTAAAAGTATTAAATTCTGACAAAGTCTAAATGAAAAGAGATCTTCAAACGAAATAAGTCTTGAACATAAATCAAAGCAAAGGAAATCCATCAAGGGTCGGTCCTCTAAAAGCTTCCTACTCTCAACACTTAAATCCCAGCTTCCTGTTTATTACCTGCCGCAAGAAAAGAAAATGCGGCTGAGCTAATGCTCAGTGAACAGATATAATAACAACAACGGTAATAAGATAAAAGAATGAATGAAACGGATAACGAGAACCTGCTAAACAAATGACGTACAAAATATAGAGCGATAATTAAGAATTAAGGATAACAAAGGAGTGCCCACGAGCTCGAAACAAATGTCTAAATCATGCCACACGCTTAGACTAAATAATCCAACATAGATCATATCATATCATATCAAATTGTACATGGGAGCTGCAGACTCCAGATGTACCCTACAAAATGTGAAATGGGGTGTATAGCACACACTCAACCATTCACCTAAACTAAACGGAACAAAGTACCTAGGATGCATCCATACGCTCCCTGCAAAACAAAGTTATATCCATATACACAAGCACTATGGCGAGTGTACGAACATATATAATCAAATTATAATAAGTACGCATACAAAAGGGAACGCCGTGGACTAATCACACCGACACAGATAGTGTCATGCCATTGGTGCATCAATGACATGGTCATGGTACCTCCATGACTAGATACAAATAGCTCGGGCAAAGAGATAGGCAAAAGATAACAATGATCAAGTTTCAAATATTCATATAAACGAATATCAAATCAAACGGATTGCCATTATCACATGAGTCATGATTACGGAGAGAAAATTAAAGGAATATCAAAGATTGTCATAAAGACCCCGCCTAGGAGGAAACACGAGGCGTAACATCATGGATATCATCACAACACAATGGTGTCTACTATAGAGAAATCTAAATAAAGGAAATAATCAAAGGGACACAATGTGTCATGACAATACCCAACACAAGATAGAGGAGTCTTGCATTACCAAAGTAATGTCATACACGAAACAAAATAATCCAAATACTAACAATCTCCAACGAACAAGTATCAAGCAAAACAAATGAAAAGACCAGAAAAGACAACTCCACAAGCAATGCCTAGGGTCTCTCTAGCCACTCTTCCTAACATCCTTCTTATCATCACGATACTCACCTAAAAATGATGCTTAAAAACCTCAACATAAAGTTGGTGAGAGTCATAGGTTTAAGACATGATATAAATCCAATTAAAATCATTACTGTTGAATAAATGAAAAACACGCTACAATAAATGAACTACCATATAAAGCCTATCATGTAAACCAAGTCAAATCCAATCCAAACCAATACCATTCACGGGGGGGGGGGTTATGATGGGACGGGAGAAGCGTTGCGCGTGGGAGAGGGAGGGAGGGGGGGGGGGGGAGGGGGTGGGGCGGGGGGGGGGGCAGGGGGGGGGAGACTACGGCCGAATGTGATCGAGCGGGGGGGTAAGGGGGGGCGGCATGTGACAGGTGGGGGGGGGGGGGGTACACTAAGCAACTCATATTGAATCACTTAGACCCTGGAGCATACACACAAAACCCACTCCAATTGATCATAAGCCATGGAGCGTTTTCACATCACTAACATGTAGCACATAACATATAATAGCCACATAAAGGTCCATGCATCCTTAAACACATTATCACATAATCAAAAAAATTCCATACTAGCATCATTTCCAACCAATTTAAAAACGAAGCAAAAAGTGGGACTATGAAACTCACCTTAGCTTAGCTTAATCCAAAAAGGTTCCAAGAAGCTTCACAAAGATCTAAACAACAAAACGTACAGATATTAACATCACTTTGGTCATCACTCCAATAAGGTGTAACCTCAACTATGATGGATTCTAAGCGATCTATCAATGTTCTAAACTCATTTTGTACCTTTTTAAATTCTTACATAACTAGCTTATACTTTATTCTTACACTTTTAATTTTCTAGATTTGAGCAGAATTTTAGACTCACTTGCACGCCCTAAACGCACCACTTATACATCTTATAATTCTTGCAAAATTCCACATGGTAATAATATGACAATTAACCTCCAATTACTCCCCCTAAGCTCATACTCTTTATAAACCCCCTATAGAAAATCATAACACCAGTGTCCTAAATTTGGCTAGTTAACATACACCTACAAGTTTGATGTTAGCTGACCTATTTTAAACAACTACCCCTTTCTTAGCCACAATTCAAAGGTCACACAACACATATTAAATGAACTTCCACGTGAATATATCCCTTGAGAAGGTGTCTAAGTAGTTTCAAAAATCAAAACCCTAACTGAAACCCGTCGAGAAAAATCACTGTTTTTGCACCTTATCTTATAAAAATTATTTGACAACCTTCCCGACCAAAAAACTCTTAGGGCTGGATTCTTTGGAAAGAAGACTCAGAGGGCTACTGTTTAAAAAAAAGAAACCCTTAAATATCATTCTTCATTATAGAGAAAATCGCTCATGAACACAACCCTAATTCTGCTCAACACTAAATCAAGATTTCAGGCAAACCCTAACATGTAATTTGCATGGTTATGCCCCTAATTCAATTCTAATCAATACTATTAACATTATATATCATTAATATTTTATATTTTATGAAACCCTAGAATCCATCATTGATTTTGTTACATGAATGCACTAATTAAACTAGGTTGAACACACTTACTTTGATGATTAGCACCTAACCACACTCTTGAATGACTCTTGGATCCACAAATGAAAAAAAACTTCTTAGGGTTTTGAGGGAGGTTGAATCTCACGGCACAAGAAGAAGGGGAGAAAAGATGGGCCAAGTTGGTTTTATAATTGTTTCTTTGAGTCCTAGCCCAACTCAAATAAGCCTAAAAGAAAATATTGTTTTTTTTTTTTTTTAAAAACCCAAACCGGACGCCCCTTATATGTACATTTTTTTTAATTATTAATTTACTACTTTACTTCATTTCCTTTAATTTTTATAAAAACCTAAGCTAATTTGATCAAACCTTTTTACTTAAACGCCACTTACTAACCTTTCTAAAAATAACTTTCGTTTCACCAAACCACTTTCCATTTTTAGAAAGTTTTGCCACATTCTTTTCATATTCCTCACTTATTTTCATTTCTAAAATCCAACGACTATCAAAACGAAGCTTTAACACTAAATCATCCAACTATTGACGTAACATTCCATGCAATACACCATTCCTCTCCTTTATCACTAAACGTGAACAAATGGAATACTTATAATCCAACACAAACATACTCAAAATGAGATGCCCAAACACCTCAAAATGATATCATGCACATACTTAACTCACTTAGCACACATAAAATCACATAGCACACACTTAAACACATAAAATGAACTCTTAACCATATTTAATGGTATAAACTAACCTGCTCAAATCTCAGTTGTCACAGTATCCCCTCCTTTAGGAAATCTCATCCCGAGATTTAACTAGCCGACTCGTCAGCACGATCAACAAACAACTGAGGATACTTAGACTTCATATAATCTTCGCGCTCCCAAGTAAACTCGGGACGCAACGCTTTAAAATATCCCAACAAACCTTCACAAGTGGTATTTTGCTACGCTTTAAACTCTTAATGTCACGGCCTAAAATCTCTACAGGTTCCTTGATAAAACGAAGAGTTTTGTGAACCTTAATTTCATTCAATGACACATGCAGGCTAGCATCTGCCAAACACTTCTTTAGGTTTTTCTTTAGGTTTGACACGTGAAACGTGTCATGTACACCACTCAATTCCTCGGGCAACCTTAACCAATAAGCTACATGACCGATCCTCTCCAGAATCTCAAATGGCCCTACATACCTCAGAGCTAACTTACCCTTCTTCCTAAAACGAACCACGCCCTTCCAAGGCGACACCTTTAGCATTACACGATCTCCAATTTCAAATTCCAACGGTTTGCGCCTGTTGTCAGCATAGCTCTTTTGACGATCCCTCGCCGCTTGGAGCTTCTCTTTTATAACTACTACTTTATTAGTTGTTTCCTGCACCAAATCGGGTCCAATTAATCTACCTTCCCCAATTTCAGCCCATAACACAGGTGACCTACATTTTCTTCCATATAGTGCTTCAAATAGAGCGCACCGAATGCTAGTATGATAACTGTTATTATATGAGAACTCAGCTAACGGTAGGTAGACATCCCAACTGCCACCAAAGTCTATCACACACGCCCTTAGCATGTCCTCTAACGTCTGAATTGTACGCTCCCTCTGTCCATCTGTCTAAGGGTGATAAGCCGTGCTTATATCCAATCGTGTTCCTAAGGCTTTTTGAAATGTTTGCCAAAGACGTGATGTAAACCGTGCGTTACGATCCGAAATAATCGACACAGGCACTCTATGATGCGCGACAATTTCATCGGTGTACAACCTCGCCAATTTCTCCGTACTATAATCTTCACATATTGCCATATTGCATCGTGACCATTCCTGGTTCTAGGTAATTTAGTGATGAAGTCCATGGTGATGTTTTCCCACTTCCATTCAGGTATCTCTGGTTGTTGTAATAAGCCTGAAGGCCTTTGATGCTCAGCCTTCACCTTTGCACAAGTTAAACATTCGCTAACATAGGTAGCAATATCCCTCTTCATTCTTGGCCACCAGTACATATCTCGAAGGTTATAGTACATCTTATCCGCTCCAGGATGTACAGAATACCCAGACTTATGAGCCTCATCCATAATTACTGTTCTCACACCTCCTACCAATGAAACCCATATTCGATCCATGAAGTACAAACTTCCATCTCCTTTCCTCTCCATTTGCCGATCTAAACCATGCAACCTTTCAGCCAGTACATTCTCCTGCTCAAACGCCTCACCCTAAGCTACCAATATCATTCCTTTTACTCCAGACTAAATAGTCATTGCCATCGCCCGCACCCGCTTAGGTTTCACCCTTTCCTTCCTACTTAGTGCATCCGCCACCATACTCGCTTTACCCGAGTGATATCGAATTTCACACTCATAATCACTAAATAACTCGATCCATCTCCTTTGATACATGTTCAGCTCCTTCTGATCAAATATGTGTTGGAGACTCTTATGATCCGTGTAAATAACACTTTTTGTACCATATAAATAATGTCTCCAAAATTTTAAAGCAAACACCACTACCCCTAACTCAAGATCATGTGTAGTATAGTTCTTCTCATGAATCTTTAACTATCTTGATGCATAAGCAATCACCTTATTTCTCTGCATAAGCACACAACCCAACCACTGATTCAAAGCATCATAATAAACTACAAAATCTTCAACTCCATCAGGAAGTGACAATATCGGTGCTTCACATAAATTATTTTTTAAAGTTTGGAAAGCCTCTTCTTGTTCTACACCCCACACATACTTTTGGTTCTTCTAAGTCAACGAAGTAAGAGGTTTAGCAATCTTAGAGAAGTTTTCGGTAAAACGTCGGTAGTAACCCGCTAGACCCAAAAATTATCGGATTTCATACGGTGTTGTAGGAGCTTTCCAATTCTTTACTGCCTCAATCTTACTTGGATCCACGTGAATACCATTCTGGTTGACCACGTGACCAAGGAAATGCACTTCTTGCAACCAGAACTCACACTTGGAGAATTTAGCATACAACTTCTCCTTCCTCAATAATTCTAAAACTAACCTCAAATGCACCTCATGCTCCTCCTTCGACTTCGAGTAAATCAAAATGTCATCTATGAAAACAATGACGAACTTATCTAGATACGATTTGCAGACTCGGTTCATCAGATCTATAAAGACTGCTAGGGCTTTGGTAGTCCGAAAGGCATAACGGTAAACTCAAAATGTCCATACCTTGTTCTAAATGCGGTTTTAGGAATATCATCCTCATGTACTCAGAGCTGATGATAACCTGATCGAAGATCTATCTTGGAAAAGAAACGCGAACCTTGTAGTTGATCAAATAAGTCGTCAATTCTAGGGAGAGGATATCGATTCTTAACAGTCAACTTGTTTAATTCCCTATAATCAATACACATACGAAAAGAGCCATCCTTCTTCTTAACAAACAACACAGGTGCTCCCTACGGAAAATGACTAGGTCATATGAAACCCTTGTCTTCCAACTCTTGAAGTTGTTTAGACAATTCTTGCATTTCCGAGGGTGCTAGACGTTATGGAGACTTCGCGACTGGCGTCACTCCATGAACAAAATCTATGCGGAACTCAACTTGTCGCTGCGGTGGTAGCCCCAACAAGTCTTCCAGAAACACATCAGTAAAATCTCTCACCATGGTTATGACACTTATCCTAGGTTCATCTATCTTAGCGTTCATTAGGGCTTTGGCGGCTCCCAAGGTACGTTCCCCATGAACTCGAAGTATCTCATCACCTTCCAACGGTATTCTAACTACCTTCTCATAACATACTATCACAAACTTCCTCTTGGACAACCAGTCCATTCCCACAATCACATCAAAGCTTCCACGACTCAACGGTATCAACGAACTCTAAGGGTTACGAACAATCGAATAGGATAACAAACGAATATCGAGTCAAAGGCTAGAGTGCATATAGGAGGTTCCACATATGCAATTAGATGTGGATCAAATGACATAAGAATCCTTTGAAAGAAAGGATACATATATGCACCGAGTGAAAGCGCAAACGAAAGAAAATCAACAGGCGTACCACGACAAATGAACACATAAAAAATATCAATACGAAAGACGGAAATTCTTATACCAATTATCGACTTTACTCGAAAGACCAAATTAAATATTGTTTTTATAAAAATCAATTTAAATTAAGAAAGTCACTTTAAGTATAAAATCATTTTAAATAATAATGAAATTGTCTTAAATGTAATCTTTGAAAAATTCATTCTGGGTGTCATAAAAATCTAGAGATGGTTATCTAATGGTGTATCGTACCTTACCACTATGAATTACTTTAAACCTGTTTTTTTTATATAATAAAATAAAATCTATTTACAAAGATCATTTTATACACAGTTTTCTCCAAACACCAACATAATACTTCCAAAGGGTTTTTTATAATTAGACATCAATTATAGAATATGTTACTCAAACAAAGGACACCATAATACCAAAAGGGATCGTAAAACACCGTACAGACTCTAACACAATTCTATTGTTTGAAAACGAAAGAAAATACCAGAAACCATATACTCAAAATAAAATCAAACGAACTCGTACAAGAAAACTCATGCAAGACGTTACGTACCCAAAAGAAAACGTAAGGTCTTATCCAAATAATGATCGACAAAGCAAACCTAAAAGCATTGATACTAACACGTCGCCAACGGGTTACGAAAACCAAGGGATATACAATCAAGGGAGTAATGATACACACTAATATGTTAGGAACAATTAGTGCTTAAAAGAAACGTTTGATACTCATACGAGTAATCAATGCAACGAAAGAACTAACGAAACGCGCCTATATCCGAAAGAGCATATCCGAACAACCAATATACATCAAGACGTAGAATGGGAAAATCAGGTATCCTTACTAACAAAGTACGATGAAAGGATGCTAAGCTTAGACTTAAGAAATCCGAACAAAAAAACTAAGCAAACGAGCAACCTCTATAATAGCAATACTAGGTATCCACAAATACTAGACCGAAGGGAAACTTACTATCTCTACAACTCAACTTAACATATCCTCCAATTAGGGTAAGAGAATAATTCTCTACCCATACCACCATCTTTATCATGAATACACATATCAAAAAGGAAAACATATTACACTACCACCTTACAACCAAACACAAATAAATGTAATCATGGTCACAAGTCTACGTGTGTGATGCCTTTATAATTATGTTAGCTACCATAATTATAAGTGCCTCCTTTCACACGTGTACTTACTTCCAAGATTACCCGTTTTAATCATAATTCAAATATGAGCACATATACCATATTGCACATCTTAAACCACTCCAACTTAACACATAAAGGATGCTCCATCAATTAACTACTTACTTATATCAAAATAAAATCGAAATGACATAAAGGAACGAAAATCTCGCAATAACTCCCAAAATATGAAATATTTGAAAGAAAGAATCAATAACAACATGACGAGGTAAATGACGGGATAAACATATGTTGGGCCTCGCTTGGGTTTGACTTTGCCTCTGCAAGAATCACCCAACTCTGCGTGTCCAGCCTTACTATGCGCATCCGACAAACGATCAACTATCCTATCTCCTTTGGTTCCAGAAGAGGCTCCTCTTATGGATCCTTATAACGCTTAAATCTAGTTGGGAAAACGGTTCCCCAACGAGACTTCTTATGGGTGACGGAAAACATAGCTAAAATACTAAGAAAGTAATACATATCATACACGATAAGGGTAGGCAAAATAACTCAATGACAACTTAGCAAAATACAAGATATATAAACTTTGCAAAAATAGAGGGGAAGCATAGCAGTTATAGCATCAAACACTTAAGCCCTAAATGCATCTACATGAAGGACCCCTAGGTTATAGTCTAGGCTCAACCACCTACATCTCTATAACCAAAGGCTCTGATACCAATCTGTCACACCCCGCCTAGGCGGAAACACGAGGCGTAAAATCATGGATATCATCACAACACAATGGTTTCTACTATAGAGAAATCTAAATGAAGGAAATAATCAAATGGACACTATGTGTCATGACAATACCCATGACAAGATAGAGGAGTTTAGAATTACTAAAGTAATGTCATACACGAAACAAAATGATCCAAATACTAACAATCTCTAACAAACAAATATCAAGCAAAACAAATGTCATAACTGAAAAGACAACTCCACAAGCAATGCCTAGGGTCTCTCTGGCCATTCTTCCTAACATCCTTCTTATCATCACGACACTCACCTGAAAATGATGCTTAAAACGTCAACATAAAGTTGGTGAGAGTCATAGGTTTAAGACACGATATAAAATCCAAACTACGCATTACTGTGATAATAAAGAAAACATTTTGCAGGACCATAAATGAACTATCATAAAGGCTAGCATGCACAACCAATCAAATACAATCCAATCCAAATACAATCAAGTACAAACGATTTTCCCAGTAACAGAATTATAAGAACGTCTTCAATCGTACCAAGGTCCTTGTGGTTACCCACTTAGCCCTGGCCGTGGATACTCTCAAAGGTAACCATCCTGCCCGCTAGGCCACATACCTTCCACTAAACAGCATGGATACCCGCAGGTGAATCCCCCCTGTACTTAGTTCACAATGTCTCAATATCACGTGACAAAACATTAGCACACCAACATACAATAGTCACGTATAGTCCAGGCATCTCTGACAACACGATTATCACATAATCAAATAATAACTTCCAAACAACTTTGGCATCATTCCACCCCAAATAAATCATAAGAAAAGAGGGGCAAGAGAAACTCACGCAGAAAGCAGCAAGCAGCTTCCAAACAATATCCACACAAGCTACACAATACAAACACAAATGTGTTACATGCGACCAAGCTAAAAGCTCATATCCATGTAACACTCATATGATGGATGCATAAGGGTTTAATTAACCATCATGGGTCACCCTGACACCATGCCCAAACTTAACCACTTCATTAACTCCTTTCACTAGTTACTTATAATTAACTCAGAATTGCAGAATTTTATCATGACTTTACGTAGCCTAAACCCTTACTTAATGACCCTCATAATTCATACCAAAAATCAATCATGTTCATTTACGAGTATATTCACTACCTTTGGATTTCCAAAAGCCATTTTACATCACAATTACTCCCTACGAAAAAATCAAACTTCAAAACAGTCCCAATTCAGACCTGATTGCACACTAAAAAGTTTGGACTTATTAACCATACTTAGACATAAAATTAGAAGGTATCCTTCTGGGGTTTCTCTATATACATATGGAACTTAACTACTGTAGAAGGGCTAAGCTCAATTAGAATTTTAAGTTAGGGTTTTACCCTCACAAACATGACCTAAATCTGACCCGTATTTACAACTTTTAGTATAACCAACATTTGAATGACTTCCCGACCTTAAAAACTTTCGAGGCCAGATTTTCTGGAAAGTACATTCAATGAGATAGTGTTTAGAGTCCAGAAACACTCAAAAACCTATTACCATCAAGGAGATATTCACTCGTGAACATAGCCCTAAATTCTGCTCACCCTAAATCAAGTTTTAACGCAAATCTAACCTAACCAATTGCATGAACATGACCCTAAATCACGGTTGTCACAGTATCCCCTCCTTATGGAAATCTCGTCCTGAGATTTAACTAGCCGATTCAGCAGCACGATCAACAAACAACTGAGGATACTTAGACTTCATATAATCTTCGCGCTCCCAAGTGAACTCGAGACCACGCTTTGAATTCTAACGAACCTTCACAAGTGATATCTTACTACGCTTCAAATTCCTAATCTCACGATCCATAATCTCTACGGGTTCCTCAACAAAACGTAAAGTCTTGTCGATTTTGATCTCATCCAATGGCACATGCAAATTAGCATCCGCCAGACATTTCTTCAGATTTGACACATGAAATGTGTCATGCACGCTACCCAACTCCTCAGGTAACCTCAACCTATAAGCTACAAGGCCAATCCTTTCAAGGATCTCAAACGGTTCTACATACCTCGGTGCTAACTTTCCTTTCTTCTCAAAACAAATCACGCCCTTCCAAGGCGACACCTTTAACAACACATGATCTCCTACCTCGAACTCTAATGGCTTACGCCTATTACCAGCATAGCTCTTTTGACGATCTCTCACTGCTTTGAACTTTTCCTTGATCGACACTACCTTATCAGTCGTTTCTTGCACAATTTCAGGTCCAATCGAATTACTTTCTCAAATCTCTGCCCACAAAACATGCGATCTACATTTCCTTCCATACAAGGCTTCAAACGGAGCACACCGAATGCTCGAATGATAACTTCCACCAAAATCAATAACACATGCCCTCATTATATCTTCCAAAGCCTAAATCATACGTTCACTTTTTCCATCCGCTTGAGGATGCTAAGCAGTACTCAAATCCAATCGCGTCTCTAACACTTTCTGCAGCGTCTGCCAAAACCACGAGGTAAATCATCCATCACAATCTGAGTTGATCGTCACCAGAATTCCATTCCTTGCTATTATCTTATCAATATAAATCCTTGCCAACTTCACATCTTGAAATCTTCTTGTATAGCTAGAAAATGAGCTAACTTGGTCAGTTTATCGACCATCACCCAAATCATATCATTCCCACTACTTGACCTTGGCAATTTAGTGATAAAATCCATGGTAATTCTAACCCATTTTCACTCAAGTATCTCAGGCTGTTGCAGCAAACCAAAAGTCTTTGGCATTGCAGCCTTCACCTCTTAAACAAGTCTAAAATTTGCTAACATAGATAGCTATATCCTTCCCTATTCATAGCCACCACTACATGTCTCCAAGGTTATAGTACTTCTTATCCGCTCCCGGATGTACCAAGTACCTTGATGCATGGGCCTCATCCATTTCACTTCCTACCAATGGAACCTAAATACGATCCATAAAATACAAACTCTCGTCTTCTTTCCTTTCTATCTTTTTAATCTGAACCATGTATCTTTCTCGAATAACGCTCTCTGCATGAATGCCTCACTTTAGGCTGCTAGTATCATTCTCTTTACCTCATACTGTACGCCAAAGCCATCGCTCCGAACACGTCTAGGTTCACTCATCGTTCCTTCTACTTAACGCATCAATCACCACATTTGGCCTTACTTATGTTAGCGAATTTCAGTACTCATACTCACTATACAAACTTAATCCATGAAAAGTACTAACCAACATCTTCCCCTCTTTTCCATTTGTTGGTCCAGGTCACGCAGCATTTCTGCTAGCGCGTTCTCTACCTTGGATGTCTCACTTGGAGTAGCCAATATCTTGTCCTTAACACTTGACTGGGTAGTCATAGACATTGCTCTTACTCGTCTTAGTTTCACTCTCCCTTTCTACTCAACGCATCAACCACTACATTCGATTTATCGAAGCGTCACACAAATCATTCTTCAATGTCTGGAAAGCCTCTTCTCATTCTGCGCCCCACTCATACTTCTGATTCCTCTCAGTTAGGGAAGTAAGGGAGTTCAACAATCTAAAAAAATTTGCCGATAACGATCGTAGTAACCGGCCAATCCTAAGAATAATCATCCAATTCCTCACTGCCTCACTCTCACTCGTCTCCATGTGAATATGTTATGGTTGACTACGTGACCAAGAAAATGCACTTCTTCCAACCAAAGCTCACACTTAGAAAACTTAGCATACAACTTCTCCTTCCGCAGTGACTCCAACACTAACTTCAAATGAACTTCATGTTCCTCCTTCGACTTTGAGTAGGCCAGAACGTCATCAATGAATACGATGACAAACTTACCTAAGTACGGTTTGCAAACCTGGTTCATTAAGTCCATGAAAACCGCTGGTGCATTGGTTAACCCAAAAGGCATAACCGTAGACTCAAAATGTCCGTATCTCGTTCGAAATGCGGTCTTTGGAATGGCATCCTCATGCACTCGTAGCTGATGATAACCTGACCAAAAATCTATCTTTAAGAAAGGACATGCTCCTCGTAACTGATCAAACAAGTCATCAATCCTAGGGAGTGGATAACGGTTTTTTAACAGTTAATTTGTTCAACTCCCTATAATCAATACTCATGCGAAAAGAACCATCCTTCTTCTTAACAAATAACACCGGTGCTCCCCACGGAAAATGACTAGATCATATGAAACCCTTGTCTTCCAACTCTTGAAGTTGTCCAGACAATTCTTGCATTTCCGAGGGTGCTAGACGATATGGAGACTTCGCGACTGGCGTCGCTCCATGAACTAAGTCTATACGGAAAAAAAACCCTCCCCACAACTTGTCTCTGCGGTGGTCCATCAACAAATCATCCAGAACACATCAAATAAAAATATATGCACCATGGGTATATCACCTATCCTAGGTTCATCTACCTTAGCGTTCATTAGGGCTTTGGCGGCTCACAAAGTACGTTCCCCATGAACTCAAAGTATCTTATCACCTTCCAACGGTATCCTAACCACCTTCTCATGACATACTATCACAAACTTCCTCTTGGACAACCAGTCCTTTCCCACAATCACATCAAAGTTTCCATGACTCAACGGTATCAATGAACTCCAAAGGTTACGAACAATCGAATAGGATAACAAACCGATATCAAGTCAAAGGCTTAGAATGGACATATAGGAGACTCCCACATATGCAAATAGACATGGATCAAATGACATAAGAATCATTTGAAAGAAAAAGGATACGTATATGTACCGAGTGAACACGCAAACGAAAGAAAATCAACAGACGTACCACGATAAAAGAACACATAAAAAAATATCAATACGAAGGACGGAAATTCTCATACCAATTATCGACTTTACTCGAATGACCAAATTAAATAATGTTTATATAAAAATCAATTTAAAATAAAGAAAGTCACTTTAAGTATAAAAATTACTTTGAATAATAAATAAAAATTCTTTAAATGTAAATCTTTATAGAATTGCCCCCCCCATTTTCTGGTTGTCATAAAAATCTAGAGATGGTTATCTAATGGTATATCGTACCTTACCACTATGAATCACTTTAAACCTGCTTTTTATAATAAAATAAAATTTATTTAACCACTCAACAATTTTCATATCCTATTTACATAGGCCATTTAAACATATTCTATTTACAAAGATTATTTTAAACACAGTTTTTTTTCCCAAAAACTAACATAATACTTAAAAAGGGCTTTTATAATTAGACATCAATTATAAAATATGTTACTCAAACAAAGGACACCATAATACCAAAAGGGATCGTAAAACACCGTACAGACTCTAACACAATTATATTGTTTGAAAACAAAAGCAAACACCAGGAACCATATACTTAAAATAAAATCAAACGAACTCGTAAAAGAAAACTCATGCAAGACGTTACGTACCTAAAAGAAACCGTAAGGTCTTATCCAAAATAACGATCAACTGAGCAAACCTAAAAGCATCGATACTATAACCGCCAACGGGTTACGAAAACCAAGGGATATACAACAAGGAGTAATGAATCCACACTAAATTTAGGAACAATTAGTGCTAAAAGAAACGTACAAATAGAATACATCATACGAGTAATCAATGCAACGAAACAACTAACAAAACGCGCCTATATCCGAAAGAGCAAACTCCGAACAACCAATATACATCGAGACGTTGAATAGGAAAAATCAGGTATCCTTACTAACAAAGTACGATGAAGGGATGCTAAGCTTAGACTCGGGAAATCCGAATAAACCACCGAGCAACGAGCAACCATAATAATAATAATACTAGGTATCCGCAAATACTAGATAAAGAAATACACTATACAACTCAATTTAACAATCCTCTAATTAGGGTAAGAGAAAATTCTCTAACCCATAAAACCACCATCCAATCAGAATACTCATCAAAAAACATATTACACTACCAAGACCTTACAAACCAAACCCAAATAAATGCAATCAAGGTCATAAGTCCTACTTGTGTGATGCCGTTTAAATTAGTTGGCCAGCCAATAATATAAGTGCCTCTTCACACGTGTACTACTTCCCAAAACTACACATTCAGGTCATAATTCACATATAAGAACATATACCACATTGCACATCTTAAACCACTCCAACTTAATACATAAAGGATGCTTCATCAAATAACTACTTACTTATATCAAAATAAAATTGAAACGACATAAAGGAATGAAAGTCTCGCAATAATTCCCAAAATACAAAATATCCGAAAGAAATAATCAATAACAACATGATGAGGTAAAGGACGAATAAAGCTTATGATGGACCTCGCTTAGGGTTTAACTTGCCTCCACAAGATCACCCAAACTCCGCGGTCCCAACACCCTACTATGCGCATCCAACAAACGACCAACTATCCTATCTCTTTCGGTTCCACAAGAGGCTCCTCTTATGGATCCTTATAACACTTAAGTCCAATTGGGAAGACGGTTCCTCAACGAGACTTCTTACGGGAGGGAGAAAAACATAGCTAAAATACTAAGGAAGTAATACATATCATATCAGATAATGGTAAGCAAAATAACTAAAATGACAACTTAGCAAAATACGAAATATATAAGCTATATAAAAATAGAGGGGAAGCATATCAGTTATAACATCAAACACTTAAGCCCTAAATGCATCTACATAAAGGACCCCTAGGTTATAGTCTAGGCTCAACAACCTACTTCTCTATAACCAAAGGCTCTGATACTAATCTGTCACACCCCGCCTAGGCGGAAACACGAGGCGTAACATCATGGATATCATCACAACACAATGGTGTCTACTATAGAGAAATCTAAATGAAGGAAATAATCAATGGACACTATGGTGTCCATGACAATACCACAACACAAGATAAGAGGAGTCTTAGCCTTACTAATTAATGTCATACACGAAACAACATAATCCAAATACTAACAATCTCCAACAAACAAGTATCAAGCAAAACAAATGTCATAACTGAAAAGACTAGAAAAGACAACTCCACAAGCAATGCCTAGGGTCTCTCTAGCCACTCTTCCTAACATCCTTCTTATCATCCCATACTCACCTGAAAATGATGCTTAAAAAAACGTCACAAAAGTTGGTGAGAGTCATAGGTTTTAAGACACATATAAAATCCAAACTGCACATTACTGTGATAATAAGAAAACATTGCCAGGACCAAAATAACTATCAACAGCTAGCATGCACAACCAATCCAATATCTATCCAATCTAATACAATCCAAGTACATATTTCCCATAAACGATTTATATTAGAACGCTCTATCGACCAAGGTCCAAGTGTTTACCCCCTGTAGCCCTGCCGTGGATACTTTCAAAGTAACCATCCTGCCCGCTAGGCCACAGTACCATTCCACTAAAGGCCATGGATACCCGCAGGTGATCCCCCCTGACGTAGTTCACAATTCTCAATATCACATCACAAAACATGTAGCACACAACATACAATAGTCACGTATAGTCCATGCATCTTTGACAACACATTATCACAGTAATCAAAACATTTCCAAACACTTTGCATCATTTTCACCCCAATAAATCATAAGAAAAGAGGGGCTATGAAACTCACCTGAAGCACAAGCAGCTTCCAAACAATATTCCCACAAGCTACACAATACAAACACAAATGTGTTACACGCGACCAAGCTAAAAGCTCATGTCCATGTAACACTCATATGATGGATGTCTAAGGGTTTAATTAACCATCATGGGTCACCCCGACACCATGCCCAAACTTAACCACTTCATTAACTCCTTCCACTAGTTACTTATAATTAACTCTAAATTGCAGAATTTTATCATGACTTTACGTACTCCAAACCCTTACTTAATGACCCTCATAATTCATACCAAAAATCACCCATGCTCATTTATGAGTATATTAACTACCTTTGGATTTCCAAAAGCCATTTACATGCACAAGTACTCCTAAGAAAATCAAACTTCAAAACAGTCCCAATCCGGATCTGATTGCACACTAAAAAGTTTGGACTTATTAACCATACTTAGACATAAAATCAGAAGGTATCCTTCTGGGGTTTCTCCATATACATATGGAACTTAACTACTGTAGAAGGGCTAAGCTCAATTCGAATTTTAAGTTAGGGTTTTACCCTCACAAACATGACCTAAATCTGACCCGTATTTACTGTTTTGACAACTTTTAGGGTAAACAACATTTGAATGACTTCCCGACCTTAAAAACTTTCGAGGCCAGATTTTCTGGAAAGTACATTCAATGAGCTACTGTTTAGAGTCCAGAAACATAAAAAAAACTATTACCATCATGGAGATAATCACTCGTAAACACAGCCCTAAATTCTGCTTATCCTAAATCAAGATTTTATCGCAAATCTAACCTAACCAATTGCATGATCATGACCCAAATCAAGCCCTAATCATTCTAACATCATTAAATATCATTAATATTCTGTATTTTATGTGAACCCTAGATCCATCATAAATGATGTTACATGAATTAAAAGAATAAACAAGGAAGAAGAACATACCTAACGATCTTTCTTGAATTAACACGATCTAACACCTAGATTTCTTGATCAAAAATTTTGTCTTCCTTAGTGTTTTTGGGACTCAAGTTCATGGCAACAAGAAGAAGAGAAAAAAGATGGGTCAAGTTGATTATATAACTATTTCTTTGAAGTCCTAGCCCAACTCAAATAAGTCTAAAAAAATATATTTTTTTCTCTAAACCCTAAACCGGACGCACCCTTAATAATAATATATATTTTATATGTATATTTCTTAATTTATTAATTAACTAATTTACGTTATTACCTTAAGTTTTTATAAAAACCTAAGCTAATTTGATTAAATCTTTTTACTTAAACGCTACTTACTAACCTTTCTAAAAATAACTTTCATTTCACCAAACCACTTTTTATTTTTAGAAAGTTTCACACAAACTTCTATATTTCACTCACTTATTTCATTTCTAAAATGCCACAATTCTCATAAATGCTTATTACTAAATCATCCAACTATTGACGTAGCATTACATGCAATACGCCATTCCTTTCCTTTATCATGAAACGTGAACAAAAGGAATACTTGTAATCTAACACAAACATACTCAAAATAAGATGCCCATATACCTTAATATGATATCATGCACATACTTACCTTACTTAGCACACATAAAATCACATAGCACACACTTAAACACATAAAATGAACTCTCAGCCATTTCTAATGGTAGAAACTAACCTGCTCAAATCTCGGTTGTCACAAGAACGAAGGGCATCTCAGACTAATCTTGGAATTACTTAAGAAAGAGGAGTTGTACGCAAAATTCTCTAAGTGTGAATTCTGGATTCCAAAGGTATAGTTTCTTAGACATGTGATAGATAACAAAGGCATCCATGCAGATCCTACAAAGATCGAGTCAATTAAAGATTAGGCATCTCCTAAGAATCCAACAAAGATCCGCCAATTTTTAGGACTCGCCGGATATTACAGAAGATTCATTAAGGGTTTCTCCAAGATAGCAAAGTCCATGACTAAATTGACTTAGAAGAATGTGAAGTTCGACTGGGGAGAAAAGGAGGAAACTACTTTTTTGTTGATCAAACAGACGCTATGCAGTGCACCTATTCTGGCCTTGCCTAAAAGATCAGAAAACTTTATTGTCTATTGTGATGCTTCACATAAAGGATTGGGCATTGTTCTTATTTAAAACGAGAAGGTTATAGCCTATGCCTCTCGAGAACTAAAAATGCACTAGAAAAACTACACCACTCATGACCTAGAACTTAGAGCTGTAGTGTTTACCCTTAAAATGTGGAGACACTACTTATACAGTATAAAGTGTACCGTGTTCATCGACCATAAGAGATTACAACATATCCTTGACCAAAAAGAGTTGAACATGAGACAACGACGATGGTTGGAGCTTCTTATTGGCTATGATTGTGAAATCCGCTACCACCCGGGGAAGGCGAACGTGGTTGCTGATGCATTAAAAAAAAGAAAGGGTTAAACCTTTAAGGGTCTGAGCCTTAGTTATGACTATTGGCTTGAATCTTCCCAAACAAATCCTAGAAGCTAAAACCGAAGCATTAAAACCTGAAAACCTCACTGCTGAAGATGTTGGAGGTATGCTCCGACAAGATTTCATAAAAGAAAAGTTAGAACTCCGTGCAGACGGAACTCTATGTTTAAACAACAGGAGTTGGTTACCGTGTTATGGCAACATAAGGACTCTAATCATGCACGAGTCTCGTAAGTCAAAATATTATATTCAAACGGATTCTAACAAGATGTACCAAGACTTAAAGCAGTTGTATTGGTGGCCTAACATGAAGACAGATATTGCCACTTATGTTAGCAAGTGCTTGACTTGTTCTAAAGTCAAGGCATAACATGAAAAACCTTCTGGTTTGCTAGTCCAACCAGAGATTCCATAATGGAAATGGGAGAAAATCACCATGGATTTTGTCACTAAACTCCCTAAGTCGGCAACCGGTTATGATACCATTTGGGTGATCGTTGATCGTCTTACAAAATTTGCTCACTTCTACCAATGAGAGAAACTGGTCCTATTGAGAAATTAATGAAGCTTTACATGAAAGAAGTAGTCACCCGACATGGTGTGCCTGTTTCTATTATCTCCGATTGTGATAGTAAATTTATGTTACTATTCTGGAAAGCACTTCATAAGGCTTTGGGAACTCGATTGGACATGAGTACGACCTATCATCCCTAAACTGACGGTCAAAGTGAAAGGACCATCCAAACTTTGGAAGACATGTTACGCGCTTGCGTGTTAGATTTTAGAAAGAGTTGGGATAGACCTTTACCTTTAGTGGAATTCTCTTAAAACAACAGTTACCATACTAGCATAAAGGCTGCACCATTCGAGGTACTGTATAGGAGAAAGTGTCGATCACCTGTGTGTTGGGCAGAAGTTGGAGATACTCAGCTTACTAGTCCTGCAATAATTCATGAAACCACCGAGAAAATTGTCCAAATCAAAAGCAGAATCTAAGCCGCTCGTGACCGACAGAAGAGCTATGCTAACATTAGACGTAAACCGTTAGAGTTTCAAGTTGGTGACAAAGTCCTGTTAAAAGTTTCCCCTTGGAAAGGGTTTGTGCGTTTTGGAAAACGGGGAAAGTTAAACCCTAGGTATTTTGGCCCTTTCAAGGTGATCGATATAGTCAAAACTATTTCCTATAAACTTGAGCTACCACAACAATTAAGCCGAGTTCATAACACGTTTCACGTATTAAATCTAAAGAAGTGTCTGTCCGATGAATCACTTGTGATTCCATTGGGAGAACTACATGTTGATGACAAGCTCCACTTTGTGGAAGAACCAGTAGAATTTGTGGATTGTGAAATCAAACAATTGAAGATAAGTCGCATTCCCATCATTAAGGTTAGATGGAACTCTAAACGAGGTCCTGAGTTTACCTGGGAACGCGAGGATCAATTCAAACAGAAGTACCCACATCTCTTTACAAAACTCGTACCTTCGTCAAGTGTCGCGACTTGAGCCTTAGGGACAAGGCTCTTTTAACGGAAAGAGACTGTAACATTTCACATTTTCAGGTCATTTTACGACTTCAATCATTCCATTATTTATTTTTAGACTTTTACGCGTTTTCTTTTTTTTAAATCGCATTAGTTAAATCGCGTAAACTAAAAACTAACATTCAACATAAACGGGCATAAATCAAATAAAAGTTTACATTTAATAAGTGGTATAACATTATTAGAAATATAAATTATAACATTTCATGATTTATTTTCATACGTTACGTAAAACGCTTACGTATACGTTAAAATGCATGCATGCATGCATTATAAATCACCACCACCTTAAGTACATACTTGGACTTACATACTTATTCAAAATATCAAAATTTAAATCTTTTGTCTTTTCCTTTTCTTGCCTTGCGATCATTTCCACAACCAAAAGAAGTAACCACAACATTTTTATCTTGCATGGGAATTCTACCAACCATTTCCATGTTTAGTTCATTTTATTATGCATACATGTGACAACATGGGAAACATCTTTCACTTTCTCTTGCTATAATACGGTCCATCTTAAGGATCTACACAAAACAGACCAATTTTGATTATGTAGCATATAAAGGTATAAGATGCCTTCACTAAAGTGAGCCTTATAAATTAAACACTACCTAACATTCTTTTTATCACAACACAAAACAAAACACACTCACTCTTTTCTCTTTGTGGGACTCGACAGTAGACAAACAATAAACAAAAAAAGGGGTCCAAGGTTGATAAACATTATTGCAAGTCTACTCAAGAGGGTTTCAAAAGGGTTTAGGATTAGTTATGAAACAAAGGGTTTGAGTAGGCTTAGACTCTTGTTCATCACCATCTTCATTCACTCAAGGTTATCATAAAACTCATACTTTCAATTTCTTTATTTTCATGTGCAGATAATTGTTATATTGTTTAATCACCATCTAGGATTATTTTATGACTTTATAAAATCAAATGAGCTTATATATATGGTTCGAATTTTTGTTGTCATGTGTCAAGATGATGTTAAAAATATGGTAGGGCTCAAGATCATACTCTATATAAGTGTTGGTTAATTTATAAATTTAGTTTATAAATTAATTGTTAAAAAGTTTATGTATATAGTTTATAAATAAATAAAGGTGAAGACTTTTATTTTTGGACAAATTCATAAACTTTTGTATTAGAGGACTTTAAATATATACAAGTTAGTATATTACACCTATTGGAGGACTTGTAGTAAGTTGTTAATATTAAAAAGAGTGAAAGACTAATTATATAAAAGTGATATAATCAAGATCAAAACAATCTGTTTAAGTTCGAACCTTAACAGTAGGATTTTATCTTTTTATAAAATAGTACATATTGTAGGCTTTCCAAATCAATAAAGAACTCGCCAAACGGATAAATAACGAAGGAGATATGAATTTCACAAGATATACGTTTATAAAAGTATTTTTATAAAAAGAAAGTGATAAAAACATATAAATTCAAATCTAAATAAATTATTTTATATTTTTCTGTAAAAGTGGATATTATAAGGATTTCAAAATAAAAAAAACTTGAAAAACCAATGGATAATGAATTAGTTATGACTTTTTCTTGTTTATGAATTAAAATAAGCCCAAGTAACTTTATAAAAGTAATTTTATAAAAACCATTATTTTTACAGAAACATACAGTGGACATGGACTATATTAAATGATAGAAAATTTAATTATGAAACCATGGACATAAAGAACACTAAAAACGGAGTTAAAACGAATAAGTTACGACATTTTTAATTTATAACAATTAATTATATAATAGTAGTTTTATATAATTTATATATATTATCATGTAGTTCATCAGTAACAATAATATTACAAATATGATATTTGACTAGAACATTCAAAAATGAAGCCATGGATATAAATAACATGCAAAACGAGTTTAAAACGAGGAAGATATGGCTTTTTTTCTAAAGCTATATTTATAACGTTTTTAACTTATAAATATTATTTTCTCAAATACATTTAGTTGGTGATGAAACTATATAGAATTATATGTGGTATTAGATATTCAAAGTACTTAGTACTCATATGAGCTACGTTAATTAGGTTGCATTCAGACTATCAAGTGACGAGTCACTCATTTGCTATATCATACCTTCATTCACCTAAGGTGAGTTTATAGTCCCTATCTTACACTTTTTAATGATTTCCAAATCTCGGTAATGAGATCATGTTTGTTTTACAAAATGGATGCAAGTACATTTTAATTCAAATATTACGAATTTGCCTAAGTAGCTATAACCCACTATGCCCATCATCACAAACTCTTAATTACTAGATTGTAAGCGCGAATGTTATGAATAGATCTATTTAGGAATTAACATCTCCGTTCGGGAAAGTAGCAATTTCTAGTTTACCGGTTGGCCGGAAATGACGAATGTATACCATTTCGGACTCATAGATGTTACGGGTTGAATATCTACGTTATGCACCATCATTTATTTGTATTTGATATACATACATTGTTTTGCTTCAGTGTCATGAGCTTAGTGCATATCATAATACATTTTTGTGATATTGTATTTGTTGCTTTATTACAAGGAAATCTTGCTATCCACTTCATTAAATTTATAAACTTATAAATTTACCAACATTATTGTTAACAGTTTTAAACTTGTTTTCTCATGTCAATAAGGTGCATGTTTTGGGTACATTGGATGGTCATCTTTTGAAGTTATATCGCTAAAAAGATTTACGTGCATTACATTTAGGGATATTGTTATGTTGTGAAGTCTTTACATTTCTAGTTGAACAATTTAAGCCTATGGGCTTTTGTAACAAACCATTTATGAAATACAATGTATCAGTTTTTAAAAGACTCTTTTAGAGGTCGTTCTCTTATCTTGTGCTATTGATCTATGAACTAATGCCCCCGGAACATCATGAGACTGTCTCTTACACCTATTAACCTTGATGCAGATGAGACTGTCTATGCAGATGATACTGTTTATTAGAGGTCGTTCTCTTATCTTTTAGAGGTCGTTCTCTTACACCTATTAACCTTGATGCAGATGAGACTGTCTATAAGGAGTCGAAAGACATAATGGAAAGGGTTTCCACTTCTACTTCTAGCTTAGATACAGAGCAGGACAGTGGTAACATCAATAGGACCCAATCCATAGCAACACTTAATGAGCTAAGTCCTCAGGGAATTGGTTCAGGTAGTGGTCCCAGGTGCCATGTTACCATATTGGGAGGTGTAGATGCTCAAACTAGGATTGAGGCTGCATCTAAACAGTCTAATGATATACCTCTCTCAAGAGGTTACACACTTGGATGTGGGGAGGACAATATGAAACTATTGGAATTGATGGAACTTTGTACAAAATTGTCAAATTTGGTGAGCAAAAAGAAATGAGAGATGTTGTGAGTTGAAAAACAGAAAGAGAGATGTGTGAATAAAAACATTGATGATAGAAGTCCTTTTTGGAAAGAAATTGAAGTTAATGCTGGTAACTCAAACTTAATGCTATTAGCCTTAGGTTAATACTGGTATACATTAATGCTGCTAAGCATAAAGTTTCTATTGCTAGTATACATTAATGCTGCTAAGCTTACGTTGATGCTGTTGAGTTACTGCTGTCGGGTTACTTACTACTTCTAGGCATAATTTAGTGCTGCCAGTTCAAGTTAATGCTGCTGAGGGTGATTTTATAAAGACTTCGATTCAGGGTTTCCTTCGATTCTTTATTCGATTTCAATCATTCAAATGCCCTCTAAATGTAAACCCTAACTTAATTTCGTCTTTAATCATTAAAACACAAAACAATGTCAACCCTAACTTTTCCTGACACTCATAACATGGTTGCATTCTTAGAAAACCCTGCTAAAAGTGATGGGTTTCATGAAATTATTGATTTTTTGAATTCTAACCAAATTCATTATGCTTTAACTGTCAATCCTACTATTTACACATCTTGCATTGAACAGTTTTGGGCAACAACAAAGGTAAAAATGGTTAATGGAGAACGTCAGATACAAGCTCTAGTTGGTAAGAAGAAAGTGATTATCACAGAGATAAGTATTAGAAGTGATCTTCACTTAGAAGATGAAGATGGTACTGAATGTTTGCTAACTGCTATAATTTTTGAAGAACTGGCAAGAATGGGGTATGAAAAACCGTCTCAAAATCTTACATTTTATAAAGCTTTCTTTTCTCCACAATAGAAGTTCTTAATTCATACCATATTGCAATGCCTTAGTGCTAAGTTAACTTCCTGGAACGAATTTAGTAGCACTATGGCCTCTGCAATCATATGCTTGGCCACAAACCAAAAATTTAACCTGTCCAAGTATATTTTTGATGCTATGGTAAAGCACTTAGAGGGAGGGGTTAAATATCTGATGTATCCAAGATTTGTACAAGTGTTTATTAATCAATAGCTTGGTGATATGTCACATCACAAGAAGATTTATGTTAACCCCTCACACACAAAGAAAATCTTTGCCAACGTGAAGAGAGAAGGAAAAGATTTTTCTGAGAGAGTAACACCCCTGTTTGCAACAATGATGGTTCAAGCAAATCAAGAAGAGGGTGAAGATACAGACATTCCTATTGATTCTTAAAAGATACCCATTACTACTCAACCATCTACATCTAAACCCCAGAAGAAACAGTCTAGGAGGAAGCAGAAAAAGAATATTAAGGTTCCTCACCCTAGTGATTCTACTGCTGATGTACCAAATGAGGAACATGTACCTACACATTCCAATGATCCACTGCTCAGTGGTGAGGATAGAATGAAACTCACTGAATTGATGGATATGTGTACCAAATTATCTAAGAGAGTCCTTGACCTCGAACATACTAAGACTGCTCAAGCTCAGGAGATCATAAATTTGAAGCTGAGAGTTAAAAAGTTAAAGAAGAAAGCAGGGTTAAGAACTCACAAATTCAAGAGATTGTACAAGGTTGGTGTCATAAGATGAGTAGAATCCTCAAATGTTGAAAATTTGGGTGCTCAGGAGGTTGCATCCAAACAGGGGACGAGTAGAATTGAAGCTATTGACAGATATGCTGAAGTTACTCTAGTTGAGACTCATAGGAGGAATGATGAGAATGACGATAATTTGATGTTTGATACTGGTATTTTTGATGGTGATGAGATAATTGTAGAGACTGAAGAGCCTGTGATTAATGGTGCTACAACTACAAAGTCAATTCTAGTTAGAACTGATGAAATTGATTTAGCTCAAGAAATTACACTAGCTCAAGCACTTGCTGCAATGAAGAGTGCAAAACCTAAGGAAAAAGATGTGGTTTAAAAATCTAGTGAAAATGTTAGTACTGCCACTACAATGGTTAAACTGCTACTATAACAGTTGTTGCTACACCTGCAATAACTACACCACCATATCAAAGAGTTAAGGGAATTGATTTCAGAGAACTTGTTGAATCCACTGTAACAACAACAGTTCCTTCCCAGAAGTCCAAAGACAAAGGCAAGACAATAATGATTGATCCTGAAAAGCCATTAAAGAAGAAAGATCAAATAGAACTTGATGAAGAGCTTGCAAGAGAGATTGAAGCTGAAGAGCAAGCAGAGTTGGAAAGAATTCAAAAAGAGAGAGCTGCACAAGAAGAAGCTAGCAAAGTAGCTATTTATAAAGAATGGGACAATGAGCAAGCCATGATGGAGGCAGATTATGAGTTAGCTACAAATTTACATGAAAATGAAAGAGAAGCCATGCACATTAAAGAAAAATCAATAAGGCTAGCAGAACTTATTAAAGAAAGAAAGAAGTTCTTTGCAGCATAAAGAGCAAAAGCTATAAGGAATAAACCTCCCACTAAAACTCAAAGAAGAAATCAGATGATATAGTATCTGAAGAACATAGCAGGCTACTCACATGTATAGTTAAAGGATAAAAGCTTTGATGAAGTTCAGAAGCTCTTTGAAAAGCATATGAAGTGGATAAATAGCTTTGTTCCCATGGAAGAAGATCTTCCTTCAGAAAAGGTACAAAAGGAAGAAAGTAGTGAAAAGAAAGCTAAAGGCAGGAGCAGAAAGAAATCAATTGGTAGGAAAAGAGCAAAGGATAAGCAAGAACAAGAATCTTCCAAAAGGCAAAGATTGGAGGATGATAAAGGGGAAGAAGAGCTTAAGAAATGCTTTAGCTTGCTAAAGAAGAAGAAATAGCAATCAATGCTATACCTCTAGCTACCAAAGTACCAGTTGTAGGTTTTCAGATTCACAAAAGAGGTAAGCCAGGGTATTATGAAATATTTAGAGGTGATGGAAGTTCAAAGTTATACCATGTGTTCAGCAAACTGCTTAGTGAATTTAACAAAGAAGACTTAGTAAATTTGTAGAAGTTAGTTAAAGCTAAGTATGGGGATAACAGGCTAGAGGAAGATTTTGAAAGGGTGTTATGGGGTAATTTGAGAGTAATGTTTGAACCTGATGTAGAAAGTGAAGTATGGAGATCTCTACAAGGATACAAGGTGATAGTTTGGAAGTTATATGATTCATGTGGAGTGCACTTTGTTAGGTTTAAACATTTACATGTCTTTATGTTGGTTGAAAAGAGATATCCCCTTACACCAATAACAATCACAAACATGTTGAATAAGAAGCTTCAAGCAGATCAGTGGAATGAGATGGTTTATCAACTACTCAAGCTCATGGTAAAGCAGCAAAATGGTCAATGAAGTGTTTGGAAGCATCCTTCTGGTGATTGTAAAGAATTTGAATAAAACTTGAAGATTCAGAAGATGAACATCAAGTTTAGGGGATGATTGTTGGGATTAAAAGGCTTCTTAAAGTTACTACTGCTCAGGTGAATGTTACTGCTGTTAAGCAAATACTCTAAGTAGTTAAGACTGTTAGTGGAAAGTTCATACTGTCAGTACAATGTTAGTACTGTTAGTGATCTTATTGAAATATATGCTAAGTAGTTAGTGCTGCTAGTAGTAAAAGTTAAGACTGCTAGTACACAGTACTATTGTTAGTATATATTAGTACTGCTAGTACTAAAGTTACTACTGCTTATGTTTATTAGTACTGCTAGTACAAAAGTTAATGCTGCTGGATTACAACTGCTAGAAGAGTTACTACTGTCAGAAGGATAAAGACAAGTAGAGAGATAAGGATTGTTTGGAGAACAAGAATACTTACGAAGATAAGTATTAGTTATTTGTGAATAAGATATGTATAATGTATTTGTTTAAGAGATTACGTTTGCTTTTAGAAAAGATCATGATATCTTAGGAAAGTATTGTAAGCCTTGTAGGACTCCTTGGTGTATAAAAGGAGGTCCTAAGGCATAAAATTAGAACATACAAAAACGAGTCATTGTCATAGCTTCAAGGTTGTAAACCCTAACTCTGTCAAAGAGTGTTCATATTAATATATTGAAGCTTATTGTTTTGGTTGTATTTCCTGTGTCTCAAACATTCTTTTTCTTTATTCTTCGTGGTGATATAAACTAGATTCCGCATAATTTATATCATACACTCAAAGTTTTAGTCTTAGTGCCTTTGGATTTATCCAAGGATACTAAACCTTACATCAAGCTAAGGAGTTCAAGATATGTTCATTAGGATCAACAGTAGTTATGCTGTTATAACTAACGTTCAACAATTGAATGAAAATCCGAAGATCACTCAAGTCATAGAAGATGCTCATGTGTCACTTTCTACTATTCCACAGAAAACTGAAGTCCTAGTTACCAGCTCTTCTTACTTATCCGAATTGGCATCTAAATTCTTGAATTTTTAAGATATTCCTCATACTAATGCAGAAATTGTCTCTCCAATGGATGTTCACGTCCATCATGAAGTACCAAACCAGCAAACACCTACATTCCTTACAGTACATGTCTCAGTTATCATCGATTCTTCACCAGTATACTCCATCGTCATCCCACAATCATTACCATCCTTCACACCTCCACCACAACAATCAACATCTACACCACCACCAACAACTGAAGCTATATATCCTCAATTTGCACTTCCTAATATCGTATCCGTCTTCTAATTCAACAACAGAGTCAAAGCATTGGAAAAATAAGTTGATGAGCTCAAAAAGTATCCTCTTAAAACTTAAGTGACTGCTCTAGTAGATGAATATCTAGACGCAAGACTTGGTGCCACCAAAGATGAATTTATGAGCCATCTTTTGGCATCAATCACTGCAAGGATCATAGAGCAAGTCAAGAATCAACTACCTCAGATCCTACCAAAGGAAGTATCTAACTTTGCTCCTCCAGTGATCCAAAACATGGTTACTGAGTCACTTGAATAGGCGGTTCTAGCCAAGGAGTCTTCTCAACCACAATCTTCATATGAGGCTGCTGCAACGCTTACAAAATTTAAATTGAAGAAGATTCTTATTGACAAAATGGATAAAAGTGAATCATATATGGCAGCTCCTGAACACAAAGAATGCTATGAAGGATTGATAAAATCTTATGATCTCGAAAAGACTATCTTCTCCACTTATGGTAAAGTATATTCATTAAAGAGAAGCCAAAAAGATAAAGATAAAGATGGGATTAGACCGAGGGTTGAAGAAGAGGAAGACTAGCAAGGATGCAGAACCAACAAAAGGTCTTAAAGCTAAAGAATCACAATCTGGCTCATCCAAAGGAACCAAGTCTCAACTAAAATCTTCTGGAAAAGTCTGTTCAATCAGAGGAACAAGAGTTTGAGGTTGCAGATTCAGATATGCCGCAAGATCAAGAAGGGAATCTGGGTAATGATGATGATGAACCCATGGAAGAGAATGTATCTAAACATGACTGGTTCACCAAACCTACACAACCTCAAGAACCCATTGATCCTGATTGGAATGTTGTCAAGACTCTACAACAAGGACAAACTCAAAGCTGGTTAATGACTCTTGTATCTTCTGCTGACAAACAGTCAAAGACCTTTGATGAATTCATGAGCACTTCTATAGACTTTTTTGCATACATCATGAACGGCCTAAAGATCACCAATCTAACTCAAGAAACACTGTTAGGGCCAATATTCAGACTTCTAAAAGACACTCATTCCAATTATACTGAGTTGGAGTATGACTTTGAAGAATGTTACAAAGCCTTATCGTAGAAACTTGATTGGGAGAATCCAGAAGGCGGTGACTATCCATTTGATCTTCCAAACCCCTACCTTTAGTTATGAGTGGAAATCGTTAAAAAGTACCAGTTGACTACTTCTTTAACAATGGTCTCAAGTATCTTCAAAGAGGAATTTTAGCAATGACCTACATGACTTCTATTACAAAGACAAAGGCTGCTCAATATGATCTTCCAGACATTGAAGACATGGTTCCAAATCTATAGGTTCCTGTTAAAGTTGCCTATGATAAACATGTGCCCCCCTAATACCATTAACTGGCAAAAACCTATATAAACCCATAAGATAAAAAAACATTAAGAAAAAAAAAACCATACCCTCCCCCCCCTCCCACCCCCCCGTCGTCTCCCAGTAACGACCCCCCTCCCCTCCCTCACCCACCACCCATACGTCCACCCATGACCCCATTTACACCTCCACCCGCGAGCAGTAAACTATACCACGCCCCCCCCCCACCCCACACACCAATCCGCGCCAGAAAACCCCCCGAACGGAGCGCGATAGATAACCGCAAAAGTATGTATCCAACAAAGGATATAACCACACTATTCATCAGTTTTCATATAAACACACGAAACCACGAAAATCAAGAGATCAAGCCAGAACCAAAACTAAAAAAGACAAAAGAAAATATATTCGTATATAGAAGACATAGCCACAGAATGAGAAGCAGGAAGAGTAGAGAGTAGAAAGAGGAACATAAAAATAGACTTAAGAAAAATGAACACTTAAGAGATATTCATTACTAAAGGTTAGAAAATAACCTCTATTATAATATGATTTATTATCTAATTTTTCCTAAAAGAAAAATATCTAAATTATATAATAATCCACTTACGGACGCGATGGGAGTATTTTTAAACCGCGTTTCAAATCTAAACCCGTTCTCTCAAGTATAATTTTTGCTTGTTGATTTTGTAGCGTGGAATTCTATATATCACAACCACAAATCTAACTACTATACAATATTAGCATTAACACTCCGAGCACCAACAAAAGAAACCACGCAAATCCAGAATACACACATACACAGGCTCAAACCCTTAGACTAACACCTAGTAACAAAAGAGACCATAAACCTAAAAAAAAAGCCCGTAGGCCGCTGACTAGCCATCACGTTAGAGTGACAAACACGGGAAGCTTCCAGAACCCCCCTTGTTATCAACAGCACAATAAATTGAAGGCTAACACACACATTCACAAAAAGCGTACGAACATTGTGAAAGATAGACTTGTGGTCACTCACCAGTACTAGAAAGAAAAAGGTAAAACATACCCCAAAACACAAGTAACCCTAAGAGAAGCACACGTAATAGATTGACCCCAATCAGGTGATGAGAGCAGCAAATAGAACCGCCCTACGACTTCCACAATAAACACATGCTCCAACTGCCCAATATCACGCTAGTGTTATAAATCATCTGACAGCCCAGTACATGTTAAACAACTATCTCATAGCACCAACAGACATCCATTCAATTAACATCTCAGAAACATCCCATCTACATACAAACTCCTCCACCTTTCCCCAGTATAATGATTAAAACAAGCCCAACTTTAAGCTAAAGATAGCATACCACCAAAGATTGGCCAATATTTTAACCCGGCGGAAACCAAGGGAATTAGCGGCAGGGGGGGGGGAAGACACACAAATCGACAACATACACATGCAAAAGAAGTGGGGGGGGGGGGAGGTGGGGGGTGAAAACAAGATGAATACGAGTACATATTGGCAGGTTTGTAGGCGTGAAATCAATCATCAAACATCACCATGAACCTATTTTAGAGAAAAGCAATACAAAAATATAAAACTTCAATAAAGAAAAGACAAAAACATAAAATCAGAAAATTTCCTAAAAAGAATCTTCCTCGACATGTCTCTTGGAATCGATAACATTTACCGTGCTTAGAAATGTCGATTACAATGACGACGGGTGTGTAAAAGAAGTTCGAGGCGAGAGTTGCAAATTTTCCAAAACATGTCATTTTCTAATTTTCTAGATGGCTATGTGGCAAATGTCAATACATAACCCGAACTTCAAGAAAGGAAGGTTTATAACTTCTTATCCTCCAACAATAAGAGAAAATAACGTTTCTCGTCTTGAGCTGTTCTTAACAAAACATTCATTGTTAAGCCTCAAGGAAAAAAGTAAAGGTACTTTTCAGATGCTTTCCCTACAGTTGGAAGAGAAGTCTTTCTAACATGATGTTTTTTCAAAATAGTTTGAACACATATTTTCAAAAATATTCTCGATGACAATTCATATCTTTCATAATTGTGTGTTCAACACTCATCCATCACAATGTTTTCAAAAGAAACAACAATTTCTTAATTGGTCTATTTTTTGAGGGGGAGTTTTTCAAAAAACAAAGTTTTAATGTTTTTTGATACATCAACAATAACGACATACTTATGTATTCAAACATTAATCAAAATGTTCCAAACCAGTTCATGCTGACCCATAGGATATTTTCTCCCACAGATTTTTTCAAGACATATTTTAATCACAAGGTATGTCAAAAACTAAGTGTTTATTATTATTTAAAATAAAGGGAGAAAATATATTTAAAATATGATTTAATCGACTTAAAGTGCTGAAAAGTAAGAAAAGGTTTTAGGTTTCGATCATATACCAACAACAATCTAAATTTCACAGGATCGATTAATGAAGTAATAGGTGTGGTTTTAGGTTAGGAATCAATCCTTATGAACCAAACGTCATAACCGGAGATTCTAAACCCAAAGGATAATCCAAAGTTAGAAATAGCAGTCCTTAGGTATGATTGGAGATGAATGTAAATGGGAATAATGCCGACTAAGATTGAGCTAACACTGGAACAATCACAACAAGGTGTTAGTAATGACGTCTTGGTAAGCATTGAAGGCGTTGAAGAATGAAAAAGAAATGTATGGATAAAGGGTCTAAAGAAAGAAGCCCTCCACACAACTTAAGGCAGAAACCGGGTCAATACATAATCTATCAGAATCACAAGATGATTGCTGGTATTGAAACAGACATCATGGACCCATGATGCAATGCACAACCCTTCCCTAGCTCATTTCGGGTTTTCCTCAACAGAAACTTGTCCTCATTTATCACGGAGATACACACGTTTATCTATGACAATCTCACTCCGAGATCGTTTGATATACTAGGTGGCAATATCTCCAGCCTCCGAGTACTAAAACCAAAATGCACTAATCGAGAGTCATGAGAACCTAAGAGATCAATCAAAATCTCGTTAGTACACCCTTCTCCATGTCAAACACGTTGTTGAATCATCATCAGGTTCACAGCTTAACGAAATCCTAAGACGCAATATCATTGTGATATTTTTGCCAGAACATTCAGAGTTGATACTCCTTTAGTATTCACAATGACGAAAGGAAATCCATCCAGTGTCATCATTCAAACAGCACTGCGGTAGGGTGACATTGCGAGAGTCTATATGAATCAAACTTGTGACAACTGGATGCGATTTGGTCCAGTAAATGAATTGACGGTTGATGAATTTTGATAAAAACATGACACTCTCGATGTGTTACAAAAACTCTTTAACGAGTGACACGTCGATTGATTTTCAAATCAATTTTTCCCTCGTCTATAAGTGCTACGCTCTTCTAAAACTATCTAACAACAAGTCCCGTAAGCGCGAGTTAATAGCACTAACGTAGACCTGCAGGTCATACGGTGGTAACGGAAACCTCACCCATTTCAAATGCTCAATTACGAAAGACATACTATCTAGAAAGCTCAAGATTGAAAGACAAAGACTTCCGCTAACTCTGATTTGAAGCTTTCAAGATAATGCAAAAGTATGAGCATGTTGGTCAAAGTCATAAGATCGCAAGATGGCAAAGACGATAAAGACAATGACAAAGGCTCAAAGTCAAGATCGTAAAGCATGAAGGAACAAGCTTACAACGAAGACAAAGACCAAGAACACTCGAGCTTAAACGACAAAAGCAATCTCACTGATCTCATGAAGGAGTGTCATCAATGAACTCACTTCGGGGGAGATTGTTAGCCTCAATTTTATTAAGTCAATAAAGGAAGCTCGTTCTCGTGTTCAAGACCTCACTTCGGGGGAGATTGTTAGCCTCAATTTATTGAGTCGAACAAGGAAGCTCGGTCACTCTACGATGGAGCTTCGGTCTTTAATTAGTTAATGTTGTAATAAAATAATATCGGGAATCGGGCTCGATAGATAATCTAATATTGTATATGTTTTGGGTTTAATCCCAAGCAAAACCCGAGCCCGGGTCCTAGTTAAATATCCCACGCGTCGTAGGGATATATATAGAGATATTTTCATAAGAAAATATCTAAGAAATCACAAATATCTAAATCTAATTTCTATCTTTTTTCTCTCATCTCTCTCTCTTCTCTCTCTCTCTAAATCTTTATCTCTTTTCTCTTTTCTAGTTTCTAGTGATTGAATCGTGTTATATGAAGTGTTAAATCGGGATCCTACAGTTAGAAACATCGGACTTCAACTTGCTAATTAGTTTCATGCATATCTGTTTTAGTATTTGGATAATTAGGATTGTAAGACAATTTTTACTTTCTGATGAATAAAGATACGTGGTATTTGTCATTCATACATATAATAATCGTTTTCCTATATTTGCATGTTTAATCCTTGAATGATTTTATCATTCTAAATATGTCCATTGTCGGTTAACAATATGGGAATATTGTTACATAAGACAAATGTGAGTGTTGGTTGTATTATTTGAATATTAAGATTGTTCCCGCCAAACTCATGTGTATTCACAAGGGATGCATATTGGATACCTCAACCTTCGAATATTTGCTTTTGGATCCTTGTCATGAGTAAGATATAGAAAATGATTTAAATAAGTCATCTTTAGACTTGAGATACAAACAAGTTCTGCATGTGTGGATGTCACTTTTTGATTATAAGTAAAACGCTAACCTGAAAATGGTAGTTATAAAGGCTATTTTTAGAAGTGATGTGAAGCAGCATCCACAACACTTGTAGTCAATAAAGAATTTGTTCCTCCAATTATTTAATTGTAGAATGATACCATGGCGCCTCTCCAGAATTAATCAGATGATTGTGTGGCCGCACCCAAAGTGTAATTCAAGATGATTCTTGATTATGTTTGGTAGATCTGAATTAAATTCTATAACGAGAAACTAAATGGTTAAACTATATGGAATGAGTTAGGATCCATATCCATGGTTTAACGGTATCTGAATAAAGGGATGATAATGGCAAGTAATAAACTAACCATTATAAGCTGAGATTGTTCTTGAAACTTTATCTCAAGTATTTCTAATTTAAAGGTAATTGTGTGTGTTTGCTAGACGTTACCAATTATCAGTATATCTGCAGCCTGCTACTCCGACTCCCAAGTGGGAGCTGTTGGAATATGTTAGTCGGTTTTGCAAGTTATACGTTAGAAACACGTAAGCCTATTGGGGGCACACACGTTAAGCACGAAGAGTATGTTTTACTTAACGATATAATTTAAATAGCGGTTTATTTACGTTAATTGTTTAACTAGCTTAACGAATATTTAAAATAAAAACCAAGGGACTAAAACGAACAAAACCCGAACCCGAGGGATGCTATTGTTGGCCGAATCCCTTAAAGGTTCTAGTAGGGGGTGTTTGTTCAGTTATAGGGTTAAAGGAGGGGGAAAGGAAATAATGGTTTCCTTGTTGTACAAGAATAGGGTTTGGGCTTGTGCCTATATAAACACAACCTCTACACCTCATTGTTCATTCAATTCATCCCTAAAATCACCCTAGATTATTCGGTGCTCTCTCCACCTCCCAAAAACCCCATCGAAACCCTAAAATCCCTTTTAGGGATTTTTGGTTCTCTCCTCCTTACCGAATTCGACCCAAAACCCTTTTAGGGTTTTCGGTTCTACTTGTCCACCTTGTTGACGATTCAAGATCTACACACGAAGGTGTTTGTTTGGTGTTCTCCTAGCTCAACGATACATAAAACTCAATTAAGGGTTTTCGGTTTTGGTTATTAAACCCTAACCGAATTTAACCCTAAATTGAGTTTCGGTTTTGGCTTTAAAACCCTAACCAAATTCGGTTCTAGGTTTTTCGGTGGAAACCCTAATTAGGGTTTACTTGGTTTCCGATTAGTTCAAGCTCATAAGGGTGCGTTTGGATTTGGTTATAACACGTGGTGTTTGGTACGTGAATGTTGACTAGCAATCGACTCATACTTGGTTGACGTGTTTGTGTGAGCAACCGTAGAGGTGGTAATTTAATCACTCGTTTCAAGATCAAGATCCGGCGTAAGTTTATTGATTTTTATCATTAAACAAAAGGTTAGTAAATTACTTGTTTAATTTATATGTGTTAATCTATATGCTAAAACTAGATACATTCCGCTGCGTACTCGTAGCTAATTGGTTACCTAGTATGTTAAATCCCAACACTTATCGAGGGTCATATTTCTCGATTCCACCAAATGTTCTTAGCGAGGATCATATTGCTTGCATGTTCTCTTTGGAGCACTTGTAGGCGATTCCTATCCATTGCAAGCACAATAAATAAGCAAGCAAAGATAGCTTTTGTACTTTCTCTCATCCAAAAAAGTATATATTGACTGTTTAGGTCAAACGGGTCTTTTTTGGTCATCAAAGAGTATTGAATTAGACTAAACACGAGTATGCTATATTGCTTTGCTTGGACTCATCTTCATGAACAACATCACCTGTGTAACGCTCATTCCAAAATGTAACAAAAGTTCAAACATACGAGCGTTTAGATAACACATTCTATGCTACTTATAAAATGAATATCATGTTGGTAATTGCGAGGCTGTTTTTGCTTTTTAAAACAAGTTTTGTGCTTATTTCATAGCCGTCCATACATACGTTAAATATCAAAATCATAATATGTTTTTGCAAGTTATATCCCACATCGCAAGTAAATGGAAAGAAATGAGCTAGTTTTTATAAACAAAAGGTTTCTTACCAAGACTTAAATGGATGATAAGTTGTTTAGTGCACATATACAACTACTGTCACTAAGCTTCATATTATCCGTTTTTTGACATCAAATTATTATTGTGTTTTAATATTTCCAGATGTAAGTGTAGATTTTAACTTGCAAGAGAGTACCAGTGAATTTAGATACACTCATTGTCTACAAATTGTTATCAAACTTGTAATTTATTGGATTTTGTATGAGACAGTGGTTTGACTTTGTAGATATAAATATACACAACATGAGTCCTTCAGCGACCCACAATTTAAGCCATCTGAGAAATGTGGTCTTAGTAGGGATCGTGTGTTTACCGTTTACTCACGGGATTCTAATTAAGTCCCGTATATTTAAGAATAAAATTCGACTTTCTAAGTCGTCTCGACATGAATCCTCCGTTTACCATTTACCATTTTAAATAAGCAAACAAATATAGCTTTTGTACTTTGTCGACAGGAATTATCCGTTCACCCCCTTAACGTCTATAACCGCGGCAACATCCCAGTCTCCGGTTTCCTCCCTTACCATCTTTCCACTCTTATTCTTTGGCAACGATTTGAGTTTCTTCCCCGTTCTCTGAACTTAACCTAACAGAGCAAAACATAGAAAATGATAAGTTTTAGCAGTTTTGAGATTTAAAAAATAATAACAAAAAAAAATATCTTATAGATATAAAGATTGAATACAAAATTTATTGTGTAGGCTTCAAGGTGTTACTCATGCTTCAAAAAGTGTACAAATTTCAGTGAAAATGCCTAATCGAATGTTATGTGTTTTAACTCATGCTTTGGAAAAGTAACAAGCCCATGTGAGTGGTATGTTTTAAAAGAGTCTCGTTGATTTCCTAATAAATGAAGAATTAGTGATATATAATTTAAAGAGTCTCTTTGATTTCCTACATTTAAAAAGTCTCTTAATATGAAATAATTTAATATGTTTTAAGTTACATATTTAACTATAAAATAACACATGAAAATTATAACCACACATTCTTATTTTCACATTTTTTCTCAGCTCTAACCACCACTTTCTTTTTGTGTGCATAATTGATTTTATTTGTTTAATTTATTTTTGTGTTTCACTTTATTAGTTTATTGTAAATATGTGATGAATTTGGTTAGTCTAATGATTCATTTATTTTTGTGGTGTTGTAGATGTTTAACAGTGAAGATGATAAAGATTTGGTCTGGGAGATTGAGCTTTGAAGACACGAATGATGATCTACATATATCGAATTAGAAAAAGGACATTGTGGATATAAATATAGGAATAGCAATAGAGCCCACTTCTTATTTGTTGGGAATTTATCGGGAAAGTAATTTATAATATTAACAGGTGATGATATGATATTATGATCCTTATAATAACTATATATATATCCTTATAATAAGGAGACGACCACGAGTTTACCTAATGGGAGCAGGAAGATCCCATGAGACGTATGTCTCTTAACAACCATTCTAAGGTTTGCAAAAGCATTATTTCTTACATCTTCACCAACTAATTATTTCTTACCCGAAAGACAAGCTAGCTTTGTACATAGGAGCATGCATGCAACATAAAGTTTCAATTCGGATATACCAAAATATCTTTTCTCAGCAACTACGTTGATGATATGTGCTCCTTCTTTAGGGGTTTATCGGGAAAGTAATTTATAATATTAACAGGTGATGATATGATATTATGATCCTTATAATAACTATATATATATCCTTATAATAAGGAGACGACCACTAGTTTAATTACCTAATGGGAGCAGGATGATCCCATGAGACGTATGTCTCTTAACAACCATTCTAAGGTTTGCAAAAGCATTATTTCTTACATCTTCACCAACTAATTATTTCTTACCCGAAAGACAAGCTAGCTTTGTACATAGGAGCATGCATGCAACATAAAGTTTCAATTCGGATATACCAAAATATCTTTTCTCAGCAACTACGTTGATGATATGTGCTCCTTCTTTAGGGGTTTATCGGGAAAGTAATTTATAATATTAACAGGTGATGATATGATATTATGATCCTTATAATAACTATATATATATCCTTATAATAAGGAGACGACCACGAGTTTACCTAATGGGAGCAGGATGATCCCATGAGACGTATGTCTCTTAACAACCATTCTAAGGTTTGCAAAAGCATTATTTCTTACATCTTCACCAACTAATTATTTCTTACCCGAAAGACAAGCTAGCTTTGTACATAGGAGCATGCATGCAACATAAAGTTTCAATTCGGATATACCAAAATATCTTTTTCTCAGCAACTACGTTTGATAGGTGCTGATGTGCTCCTTCTTTAGGGGTTTAATGAAATACTCAATGACTCCGTCTTTGCAACTACATATATATCCACACAAAAAAGCAAGAATCAATAAAGAATGCATGTACTTCCTAATTTTTTGTGGTGCTTTTCTTTGAAAGAAAAATTTTGAACAGCAATCATACCACTTAATTCGCTCTTGGTCCTCCCCTGTTAACATGAAGGCTACATGAATGTCTTTTCGAGTGGTTGATTTCTTTTTTTTTAAAGATGGATCAAACATTTATTCTTATGTAAATTAGCTTCCTCAAATAATGCACACTAATTAAATTATAACTTGACTATTCCAAAGTTTTGCAGACGAATATATATCACTATGGTTTTGACTTTTGATATTGATATTTAAATTCATATTTTAAGAACTGTGAGTAGCTCTTACAAACAAACTAAATTATAACTTGACTATTCCAATGTAACTTTTATTTTTTAAGATATTTGTAAGAGATTTCCACATGTTGTTTTTAAAATTTATTGTACATCTAACAATTAACATGTCATATTTAAAACAAAAATATTATATATTGTACATGAAATAATAATATAGTGTTTGATTTATTTTTCTTTATTCATACGTCATATGTGAAACCAAACAATAATGAATGTCAAGTGAACTTGAGATACGACTGTCAAAAATTTGCTTTACATTAACTTTTTTAACTTGAGACCAATTTTAGCATGTTTAAGTATTCTTCTTTTTGTCAAGAACACAATTCGTGCCTCGCAATAAAATCGATGTTGCAAGAAACCCGATTGTTTCTTTCGTTATAACTTTTGTTATATAAAATAATTAGTTCAACATTAATAATTATATTAAATATAAGAGAGATAGCCTTATTACCAAAAATCACGTTAACCTCAACGAAATCAAATATCAATTTTTTTATCGAAAGACAAAACCGGTACAACGCACGGGTCTCAATGCCTCGTAAAAAGATAACTTTTTTTAAACGAAGTAAGCGATATCAACCAATTAAGTTGCACCTTAAGAGGGTATATTAATGGTTTTTGAAAAAAAAAACTTCTAAACTACTTGGTCTAACTCATGTTCAAAGAATACAGCCATACATGTATTAAATACCAACTAAAATCAAATAAAATCGCTACCAAGTGTGATTTTTTACCTTAGAGTTATGAGTCGCAACCATGATGAACTCATACGAGGTTTTCTTTTTAAACAAGGAAATCGTGGTCACTCGTGAGATGTTTAGATGGGTTCCATAAATAAGCAACAAATCTACAATAACATGGTGTGTGGATGCACACATGTTGTTATTCTTAAACTCGACTCTCATTGACAAGTTTACCTTCTCAAAAGCTAAATTTATCCATTGAATGGAAACCTAGAGCATGCTATTTATCATAGTATCATGTGTGCATGGGCAGAGCTAGGGGGGGGGGGGCACGGGGGCAGGTCCCCCACCCAAAAAAATTGTAGTGTAAAATTTTCGAGTATTTGAGATATTTTTGTGATTTGCCCCCCCTAAAAAACGTATTTCTTATCTGAATTGATATTCGAAATCAAATTTAGGCAAGGTTTATGTATATGGAGCTCGTTTCTTTGTTTGAGATGGTGAAGAAGAAGAAGAAGAAGAAAGAATGAAGAAGAAGGATGAGTGACCAAAAAGAAGAAGTACTTGACAGACAATTATAACAGTCTCTTCTTTTGACCATTCAATTCATTTCATTTATGAGTACCCTGTTAATAAGGTACAAAAGATTCCTTTTGTACCTTTTTTTTACCGTGCAACGCAGTTTTTTATCAGTTTCTGTTCCGTAATTTTTGACAGTTTCATACTTTTGACCTGTTAAACTTTATATTTTTCGTTCCGTTTTTTCCGTGTCACAATTTTATAACATATACAAAATTATAAAAATACAAAAAAAATAAAATAAAATAAAAACCGGAAAAAACCCGGGGGTACAAATGGTGATTTAGGGGGTACATATATCATAAGCCTATTAAGAAAAAGGACTATGGTTTGTTTTGTAGTACTAGATCACGTGAGGGTTGACAAGTAAAGTGTTTTTCCTTTCATTTAATTTTATGATTAAAGGATAAATCAACACACACACACACACACACAAAATCCACCCCCAAAATCATCCACCCCCAAAATCATCGATCTAAATTACTTCTACCTTTTTGTTTGAATCTTGTTATAACCCCTGAATTTGGGTGTAATCATTGATTGATTATCCCCATATCGAGTAAGTTAGGCGGGATTCTCATCTAGGGTTTTTGTGATTTAGATCTGATATCCACCCCCAAAATCATCTCCGTTTCCGTTTCCAATCACTCCTTGACACCATTAATCCTTTAATCCAAATTGTTCTTTTCTTTTTTTTCTTTTCTTTTTTTTTTCCTTTAGTAACCGATTCATATCACTCCTTCACCTAAGATCTACCTTCAATCCAAATTGTCACCGGTTATCATTGTTTTCTGTCATTTATGGGTATCGAAGATTGGAAAGATGTCACGAGTAGGAAACATAGGCGTTCTAAAGATGATGAGGTCCTCAAGATCTCCAAATCGGTATTCGTGACCAATTTCCCTGAATCCATTTCTGCCCGCGATTTGTGGAAATCATGTAGTGTGTATGGGACGGTAGTTGACGTCTTTATCCCTTCAAAAAAATCCAAAGTAGGTAAAAGATTTGCGTTTGTTCGCTTCATCAAGGTATTCAATCTGGACCGCTTGGTAGAGAACCTTTGTACTATTTGGATCGGCAATTTTCACCTGTTTGCAAATAAAGTTCGGTTTGAAAGGCCCCATAAGCCTAATGTGAGTGCTACCAATAACTCAAGGGCTCCTAGCAGAACCGAAAAACCATTTAATTCACAGCAGACTAATAATGGGGTAGGTTCTTATGCGAATATTGTTAATGGCACATCTACGGGTATGCAAGCTCCGGTGATCTCCTCTTCTCCCGCATTGGTGTTAGACGATTCATGCTTAATAGACCGCGACCTGTCTAATCATGTTTTGGGTAAGGTGAAAGAATTTTCGTCTATTCCTAATTTACATACCATTCTTAAGGATGAAGGATTTTCAGATGTCAATGTATCTTATATTGGGGGTTTATGGGTGTTACTCGAACTCACTTCGATGGATACTAAGCTGAATCTGATGAATCACATTGGTGTTAAATCGTGGTTCCACACTCTTCAAGAGGCATGTGATGATTTTGTTAGTGATGAGAGAATAGTTTGGGTGGATATAGAGGGTGTCCCACTCAAAGCGTGGTCTCGTGAAACTTTTACTAGGATTGGCAAGATTTGGGGAGAGACACTAGATTTGGAAGAAAATGCGGATTCTTCATTCGGTCGAAAAAGGCTATGTATTAAGACTAAACATGTCACATCCATATTGGAGACCTTTAAGTTGATTGTTAAAGGAAGAGTTTATATGGTACGTGCAAAGGAACTGTTTACATGGAATCCTACTTTTTTGGAGTATAAGGAGAGGGAGTACTCGTCTGATGTTGAGTCTGCCCATGCGTCTATTAACAATGAACTTAACCGTCCCCCTAATGGAGAGGAACCTGATGATGAATTTATGAGCGACGAAGACGGAGTACCTGAAACAATATTTGGCTCTAGTTCTCTTGTTCCTAATCATCGAGATGAAGATAAGGATGCTGCTCATTCAGATGACCCATTTGGATTATATGACTTATTGAAAAATAAGAAAGGTACAACTAATCATGTGCCGAGCCCCTCGTTGTCACACCCCCCCGGTTTTACACCGGTAACATCGGAGAATCGAGTTGAGAACTTAACTGAAACTGGTGCTCCAAAGGTTTTTAATGCTCAGGTGATGAATTCCTCTCAAGATATTCCAGTGGACTCAAATAAAACTTTCTCAGGTCAGAATGTTGTCAAAAGTGGTGGCTCAGTTTTGGATGTCATGGAGGATATCATTCGTGTTGGACAAGTTATGGGCTATTCAATGGAAGGCTGCGTGAAGGATTTAGAAAACATCATCGGAAAACAAGGAGAGGATAATGTTATTAGATGAATGCCCTATCTATTAACATTCAAGGTCTTGGCCACAAGACCAAAAAGGAGTGGATAAAGACGTTGACTAATTCATTCAAACTTAATTTTTTAGCGATCCAAGAGACCAAGGTCTTTTTTGGTCATCAAAGAGTATTGAATTAGACTAAACACGAGTATGCTATATTGCTTTGCAAAATGTAACATGTGTAACGCTCATTCCAAAATGTAACATAAGTTCAAACATACGAGCGTTTAGATAGTTTTTATAAACAAAAGGTTTCTTACCAAGACTTAAATGAATGATAAGTTGTTTAGTGCACATATACAACTACTGTCACTAAGCTTCATATTATCCATTTTTTGACATCAAATTATTATTGTGTTTTAATATTTCCAGATGTAAGTGTAGATTTTAATTTGCAAGAGAGTACGAGTGAACTTAGATACACTCATTGTCTACAAATTGTTATCAAACTTGTAATTTATTGGATTTTGTATGAGACACAATGGTTTGACTTTGTAGATATAAATATACACAACATGAGTGTTGTTAAGTTGGAGCATAGCAGTGACCTTCATCGACTCACAATTTAAGCCAACTGAGAAATGTGGTCTTAGTAGGGATCGTGTGTTTACCGTTTACTCACGGGATTCTAATTAAGCCGCATATATTTAAGAAAAAAATTCGACTTTCTTAGTCGTCGATCTCGACATGAATTCTCCGTTTACCGTTTACCATTTTAAATAAGCAAACATATATAGCTTTTGTACTTTGTCGACATGAATTATCCGTTCACCCCCTTAACGTCTATAACCGCGGCAACATCCCAGTCTCCGGTTTCCTCCCTTACCCTCTTTCCACCCTTACTCTTTGGCAACGATTTGAGTTTCTTCCCCGTTCTCTGAACTTAACCTAACAGAGCAAAACATAGAAAATGATAAGTTTCAGCAGTTTTGAGATTTAAAAAATAATAACAAAAAAAAATCTTATAGATATAAAGATTGAATACAAAATTTATTGCGTAGGCTTCAAGGTGTGTTACTCATGCTTCAAAAAATGTACAAATTCATGTGAATAAATGCCTTAATCGAATGTTATGTGTTGTAACTCATGCTTTGAAAAGTATACAAACCCATGTGAATGGTATTAATTTAAAAGAGTCTCTTTGATTTCCTATAAGATGAAGATTAGTGGTATTAATTTAAAAGTGTCTCTTTGATTTCCTTAGCATTTAAAAGAGTCTCTTAACATGTAATTAATTAATATGTTTAAGTTACATATTTAACTATAAATAACACATGAAATTATACACACATTCTTATTTTTGCATTTTTTTTCTCAAGCTCTAACCACCACTTTCTTTTTGTGTGCATAATTGATTTTATTTGTTTAATTTATTTTTGTGTTTCACTTTATTAGTTTATTGTAAATATGTGATGAATTTGATTAGTCTAATGATTCATTTATTTTTGTGGTGTTGTAGATGTTTAACAATTAAGATGATAAATATTTGGTCCGTGAGATTAAGCTTTGAAGACACGAATGATGATCTACATATATCGAATTAGAAAAGGACATTGTGGATATAAATATAGGGAGTAGGGATCTAGTGAGAAGTAAATTAAAATAAGAAGTGGTAAAACCACTTCTTATTGGATGCAACGACTTGCATTGGATGCATTTTTATTCATTTAGATGAACCATTTTGAGTTTCGAACGTTAATTTGATACGTAGATGGTGCAATTTGATTTTCATGATTTTGGCACACGCAGAGGAACGAAAAACAAGAGAAAAAATAAAATGCATCTAATATACGTATATGCATCTAATTAAAAGCTAGAAAACACAATATGATGCGTTATAATGCATCTAAGATTATAGAGATGCATCTAATTTAAGTCAGTGCATCTCGGATATGCGGTTATAGTTACTTCTTATCCTTTTTATTTAAAGAAAACTTATTATTTGATCCTAACTTTAAATATAGGAATAGCAATAGAGCCCACTTCTTATTCGTTGGAAATTTATCGGGAAAGTAATTTATAATATTAACAGGTGATGATATGATATTATGATCCTTATAATAACTATATATATATCCTTATAATAAGGAGACGACCACGAGTTTACCTAATGGGAGCAGGATGATCCCATGAGACGTATGTCTCTTAACAACCATTCTAAGGTTTGCAAAAGCATTATTTCTTACATCTTCACCAACTAATTATTTCTTACCCGAAAGACAAGCTAGCTTTGTACATAGGAGCATGCATGCAACATAAAGTTTCAATTCGGATATACCAAAATATCTTTTCTCAGCAACTACGTTGATGAGGTGCTGGATGTGCTCCTTCTTTAGGGGTTTAATGAAATACTCAATGACTCCGTCTTTGCAACTACATATATATCCACACTATGGTTTTCTTTGAAAGAAAAATTTTGAACAGCAATCATACCACTTAATTCGCTCTTGGTCCTCCCCTGTTAACATGAAGGCTACATGAATGTCTTTTCGAGTGGTTGATTTCTTTTTTTTTAAAGATGGATCAAACATTTATTCTTATGTAAATTAGCTTCCTCAAATAATGCACACTAATTAAATTATAACTTGACTATTCCAATGTAACTTTTATTTTTTAAGATATTTGTAAGAGATTTCCACATGTTGTTTTTAAAATTTATTGTACATCTAACAATTAACATGTCATATTTGAAACAAAAATATTATATATTGTACATGAAATAATAATATAGTGTTTGATTTATTTTTCTTTATTCATACGACATGTGTGAAACCAAACAATAATGAATGTCAAGTGAACTTGAGATACGATTGTCAAAAATTTGCTTTACATTAACTTTTTTAACTTGAGACCAATTTTAGCATGTTTAAGTATTCTTCTTTTTGTCAAGAACACAATTCGTGCCTCGCAATAAAATCGATGTTGCAAGAAACCCGATTGTTTCTTTCGTTATAACTTTTGTTATATAAAATAATTAGTTCAACATTAATAATTATATTAAATATAAGGGAGATAGCCTTATTACCAAAAATCACGTTAACCTCAACGAAATCAAATATCAATTTTTTTATCGAAAGACAAAACCGGTACAACGCACGGGTCTCAATGCCTCGTAAAAAGATAATTTTTTTAAACGAAGTAAGCGATATCAACCAATTAAGTTGCACCTTAAGAGGGTATATTAATGGTTTTTGAAAAAAAAAAACTTCTAAACTACTTGGTCTAACTCATGTTCAAAGAATTCAGCCATACATATATTAAATACCAACTAAAATCAAATAAAATCGCTACCAAGTGTGATTTTTTACCTTAGAGTTATGAGTCGCAACCATGATGAACTCATACGAGGTTTTCTTTTTAAACAAGGAAATCGTGGTCACTCGTGAGATGTTTAGATGGGTTCCATAAATAAGCAACAAATCTACAATAACATGGTGTGTGGATGCACACATGTTGTTATTGTTAAACTCGACTCTCATTGACAAGTTTACCTTCTCAAAAGCTAAATTATCCATTGAATGGAAACCTAGAGCATGCTATTTATCATAGTATCATGTGTGCATGGGCAGAGCTGGGGGGGGGGGGGGGCACGGGGGGCAGGTGCCCCCCCTCCCAAAAAAATTGTAGTGTAAAATTTTCGAGTATTTGAGATATTTTTGTGATTTGCCCCCCCTAAAAAACGTATTTCTTATCTGAATTGATATTCGAAATCAAATTTAGGCAAGGTTTATGTATATGGAGCTCATTTCTTTGTTTGAGATGGTGAAGAAGAAGAAGAAGAAGGAGGAGGAACAGGAACATGTAGTACATATAGTACACAGTAGACCAAAAGAAATATTAAGAAGGGTACCCTGTTGGTACCCCTGGCCCATGAATAGTGCCAATAAGGTACACAAGATTCCTTTTGTACTCTCTTTTTTACCGTGCAACGCAGTTTTTTATCAGTTTCTGTTCCGTAATTTTTGACAGTTTCATACTTTTGACCTGTTAAACTTTATATTTTTCGTTCCGTTTTTTCCGTGTCACAATTTTATAACATATACAAAATTATAAAAATACAAAAAAAAACCGGAAAAAACCCGGGGGTACAAATGGTGATTTAAAGGGTACATATATCATAAGCCTATTAAGAAAAAGGACTATGGTTTGTTTTGTAGTACTAGATCACGTGAGGGTTGACAAGTAAAGTTTTTTTCCTTTCATTTAATTTTATGATTAAAGGATAAATCAACACACACACACACACACACAAAATCCACCCCCAAAATCATCCACCCCCAAAATCATCGATCTAAATTACTTCTACCTTTTTGTTTGAATCTTGTTATAACCCCTGAATTTGGGTGTAATCATTGATTGATTATCCCCATATCGAGTAAGTTAGCCGAGAATTCACAACTAGGTTTTTTGTGATTTAAGATCTATATCCACCCCAAAATCATCTCCGTTTCCGTTTCCAATCACTCACCTTACACCATTAATCCTTTAATCCAAATTGTTCTTTCTTTTTTTTTTTTTTTATTCCTTTAGTAACCGATTCATATCACTCCTTCACCTAAGATCTACCTTCAATCCAAATTGTCACCGGTTATCATTGTTTTCTGTCATTTATGTATACGAAATTGGAAAGATGTCACAGTAGGAAACATAGGGCGTTCTTAAAGATGATGTATGCCTCAAGATCTCCAATTCGGTATTCGTGACCAATTTGCCCTGAATCCATTTCTGCCCCGATTTGTGGAAATCATTTAGTGTGTATGGGACGGTATTGACGTCTTTATCCTTCAAAAAATCCAAAGTAAGTAAAAGATTTGCGTTTTGTTCGCTATCTAGGTATTCAATCCTGGACCGCTTGTAGAGAACCTTTTGTACTATTTGGCTCCAATTTCACCTGTTTGCAAATAAAAGTTCGGTTTGAAAGGCCCCATAAGCCTAATGTAGTGCCACCAATAACTCAGGCCTCCTAGCAGAACCGAAAAACATTTAATTCACAGCAGACTAATAATGGGGATAGGATTCTTATCGAAATTGTTAATGGGCACAACTAACGGTATGGCAAAGCTCCGATGATCTCCTCTTCGCCGCATTGGTGTTAGACGATAACATTCTATAAAAGACGCGCGAACCTGTCCTAATCATGTTTTGGGTAGGCGAAAGAATTTCGTCATATTCCTAATTTACATATCATTCTTATGGATGAATGGATTTTCAGATGTCACTTGTATCTATATTGGGGGTTGTATATTGGGTGTTACTCGAGCTCAACTTCTGATGGTATCTAGCTTAATCTGTGAATCCCATGTGTTATATCGTGGTTCCACCTCTCTACAAGAGGCATGTGATGAATTTGTAGTGATGAGAGAATATTTTTTGGGTGGATATAGAGGGTGTCCCACTCAAAGCGTGTCCAGTGAAACTTTAACAAGGATTGGCAAGATTCTTGTGGTAGAGACAAGCTAGATTTGGTAAGAAAATTGCGGATTCTTCCATTCGGTCGAAACAAGGCTATGTAATTAAGACTAAACATGTCACATCCATATTGGAGACCTTAGTTGATGTTAAAGGGAAGAGTTTATAATGGTACGTGCAAAGTAAACTGTTTACATGGAAGTCCTACATTTTGTTGGATGTTAAAGGAGAGAGTACTCGTCAGAATGTATGTCAGCATGCGACTATTAACAATGAACTTAACCGTCCCCCTAATGGAGAGGAACCTGATGATGAATTTATGAGCGACGAAGACGGAGTACCTGAAACAATATTTGGCTCTAGTTCTCTTGTTCCTAATCATCGAGATGAAGATAAGGATGCTGCTCATTCAGATGACCCATTTGGATTATATGACTTATTGAAAAATAAGAAAGGTACAACTAATCATGTGCCGAGCCCCTCGTTGTCACACCCCCCCGGTTTTACACCGGTAACATCGGAGAATCGAGTTGAGAACTTAACTGAAACTGGTGCTCCAAAGGTTTTTAATGAGCTCAGGTGATGAATTCCTCTCAAGATATTCCAGTGGACTCAAATAAAACTTTCTCAGGTCAGAATGTTGTCAAAAGTGGTGGCTCAGTTTTGGATGTCATGGAGGATATCATTCGTGTTGGACAAGTTATGGGCTATTCAATGGAAGGCTGCGTGAAGGATTTAGAAAACATCATCGGAAAACAAGGAGAGGATAATGTTATTAGATGAATGCCCTATCTATTAACATTCAAGGTCTTGGCCACAAGACCAAAAAGGAGTGGATAAAGACGTTGACTAATTCATTCAAACTTAATTTTTTAGCGATCCAAGAGACCAAGATGACTAGTATTTCGCATATGGACGTGAAATTTTTGTGGGTAACTCCAATTAACGATTACGTTTTAGCGAGTCCTAGGAAACTCTGGTGGAAACCTATGGATATGGGAAGCTTCAATTTACAAGAAGAATAACACTACGATCGATAATTTCAAAGCTATGTTTGGAACGTGCTTCCTACCATTCCAAATCTTGTTTATTGCAATTATGCTCCACAACAAACCTTCATGCAAAAGGAAGATAAGGACCTATATCTCTAACATAGTTGGTCGTTGGAATGGGGAGTCTATTATTATGGGAGATTTTAATGAAGTTCGATCTAGCGAAGAACGACGTGGATCCTGTTTTAATCCTTATAGCGCTAGATACTTTGATCGCTTTATTTCTAACGCGGGGCTTGTCGATGTTACTTTGGAAGGATATGCATTTACATGGGCTCATCCCTCGGCTTCTAAAATGAGCAAACTAACTTTTCTATTTTCAGCTGTATTTTTTCTCTATTTCTTCTACAGCCATTTGCCCGACCGTCACCTATCGGACCATCGTCAATCCTGCTTCGAAGTCAGTGGATTTCGACCAACTCTTTTACGATTTATCATTCCATGTTTTGATAGTCGGTTTGATTATAAGATTAAATTGTCCAATGGCACTCGTTATCTCACTCGGATACTAGTGGATGATTCGTTTCAAAAAAAAATACAAGATCTTAAGAAAGATTATCGTAGCTTGGATTAAAGCCAAGAAGCTCGAAATATCAGGTTCAAAAAATGAGATGATTTCAGAATTGGGGGCGATTGACAAAGATATGGATCGTGGGGTTTTTGACGATGATACTGTTTTTCGTCGATTCGAACTGAAACATAAACTTCTTAATGTTTCTGAGATGGAATCGAAAGATAATTTTCAGAAATCTAAAGTCAAGTGGGCGGTAGAAGGGGAAGAAAACAAAATTCTTCCATGGCATCATCAATAAAAGGAGAGCTCAGCTAGCGATTCGGGGCATTTTCGTTGATGGATTTTGGGAAACAGAACCAGGTATGATTAAAGACGCTTTTTTTAACCACTTTGCTTCTCGATTTAAAGAACCTGCCAATCACAGATTTAAATTAAATTTTGAGTTTAATTAGTAAGTAGGCACCAACATCAAATAGGAAAGATTTAGAATAGAAGTATTGTCGCGCGATGAAATTCGGAGGGCTTTGTGGATTTGTGGTGATAATAAATCTCCGTGCCCCGATGGCTTCACCTTATGAATTTTTAAGAACTATTGGGATTGGGATTGGGTCTGACTTTTGCGAGCGGTCAGAATATTTTTTCGTTACAGCTCTTTTTCAAAGGAATGTAATTCTTCCTTTGTAGCGCCTAATTCCCAAGGTCATGGATGCTAAAATTTCGTTAATTAGTTTCGCCGATAATTTGATTGGGGTGTATACAAAGGTGGTTACTCAAGTACATGCCAATAGATTTATCTCCGTCATTGCGGATCTCATCTCCGATACCCATCCGCTTTTTGTTGCCTGGAAACATATATTTAGATGGCCCGTTTATTCTTGATTGAATTCTCCATGGTGTAAAAAGAAAAAAAAAAGGCGAGTCTTTAAAAGTCGATTTTGCCAAAGCATACGACAGTTCGTTGGATTACTTATAGATGCTTGAGGCATTTGGTTTTGGCGAACGTGGTGTAATTGGATTCGGGGTACTTCTTACATCTGCTAAGGCTTCTATCTTGATTAATGGAATACTTCTAAAAGAATTCTTGGCCATCGTGGTCTCAAGACAATGAGATCCTCTTGCTCCATATCTCTTTAACTTAATCAGGAAACATTCATTTATCTTTCAACCGGGTGGTAGACGAGGGCTTGTTCAAAGGTATTCAATTACCAGGTTCGTTATCCTTATCTCACCTCTTTTATGCAGACGACGCTATGTTTATAGGAGAATGGTCAATGAAAATCAACATTTTAAAGAGCTTCTTTCTTGCTTCTGGACTTCAAATAAATATCCTTAAAAGTCAACTGTTGGGTGTGTGCGTTCCGCACCAAGTGGTAGAGCAGGCACCTGATTGATAGGGTTTGATCTCATTATGGAGCAACAAAATATCGCTATACCTAGGCGTTATGGAGGAGAATACCTTCTCGTATTAAGGCTTGATGACGTTATTCTTAAGCTTAGATCTCGCCTCTCTAAGTGGAAGGTTAAAACCCTTTCGATAGGCGGTCGTCTAACTCTCTTGAAATCCGTTCTTGGGGCATCGCCGATTTATAATATGTCCATTTTTAAAGTCCCTACAGGTGTCTTGAAGGTTATGGAGTCTATCCGCAGCCGGTTTTTTAATGGTGCGGACATCTAAAAAAAAGTTAATGGGTCCTTGGAATAAGGTTTTAGCTTCAAAAACATATGGTGGTTTAGGAGTCTCGAGTTTTTATTTGCTCATAACCGTGCCCTCCTTCTCAAATGGGTTTGGCCGTTTGTATCCAAGATGGCTCGTTATGGAAAAATTCATTCGGTGCGCTTTTATGGTTCTTCGTGTAAACTCACTCGACAAGTCTATGCCTCAAACTGGTGTTCATAGTGAGAGGAAGACAATAAGTTAAAAGGGAAAGGTTTTGAATTTCTGGTCGCGATTGTAAAAAACGCATTGGTTAATGGGTGATGATTCGCGATTCTGGTTCCGATAGTTGGATCGGAGACGTTCCTCTTCGTGTCACATTTCCTCGCTTGTTCGCATTGGACCTAAACAAAGAAGCTCGTGGCTTTTAAGCTCAGTGCTTCGATAGATATTTCGTTCCTAGAAAAATGCTCGGGGTGGTATCGAAGGAACATCTTTTTGGCTGATGTTGACTTCTTTGATGGATTCGGTTGCCTTTATCGAATTCAGGTGACGATTGTTTGTGATTTGGGTAGCGATGGTAACTTCCGGTTAAGGAGTTTCGTAACTACATTGATGATCTTTCCTATCCTGCATCAGCTTCCCAGACTATATGGATCAGAATACATCCCTATTAAGGTAAACATCTTCGCTGCGATCTCGCAAGATTTGTTAACCGACTCGAGTTAGATCTGGTTCGCAAGCATCACTATTGAGTCGTCTTCTTAGTCCGGTTTGTTCATTCTGGCGAGGAAGATGTTTGCCACATCTTCTTCCGTTGAGATTGGCTACACTTTTCTCGTTCGCATATGCAATGGTGGGGCTTAGATCCTCATGACTGGTCATCGTTCCACGAGTGGCAGTCTTGGATTCTTTCGATTCAGTTCTCCTCTAAGGTCAAAGCTATGTTGGAGGGAGTGTTCTTCGTATCTTGGTGGTTTATCTGGAACTTTAGGAATCGGATCATTTTTGAAGAATCTCCTCCAAGACGTTCGGAAATTTTTGATGCTATAGTTTTTTGTGCTTTCAATTGGTGTAAAAGTCGTTGTCATACGACGTTTTCTTGGGACGATTGGTTAAAAAATCCCCAATTTATTTCCTTGTAATTGTTTTCTAGCTCCTTGCTAGTTTAATAAATTTTTGCCGTTCAAAAAAAAATTTAATTCTATATTTTAACTTATCTGTGTATGTAAAAAAAAAATTCCAAATAGTAAACATACAAACTTGAGTTGACTAGTGAAGCTACAAGATGATTATAGATACAATGCATAAAGTAAAATATTAAAAGACCTATTTCACGTCTTAGTTCTAACGTTGTTGTAAAAAAAAAAATTGCCCCCTCTGAGCTTTTTTTCTGGCTCCGCCCCTGCATGTGTGCACAAGAAAGATGTTCGAGATTGAAGAGGGGCAGATGGATGATATTTATTTAAGATGATGATGATGTTATTTATTATTTAAGATGATGATAATGTGAGAAAAGGAAAAGAGAGTCGTTGAGAAAAAGAGGACACCATGAAGTAGAGGGCTAAATATTTAACAGGGATAGATGATAACAGTGTTCACTTTTAAAAGGGTTCTACCATTCGTACCTTCGGCTTACCAAAAAAGTACAAAACGTATAAAACATTTTTTTATTACAACACAGTTTTTTATCTGTTTTTGTACTTTTTGACAATTTAATACTTTTGACTTGTTAAACTTTATATTTTTTTCGCACTTTCCGTTTTACAATTTTATAACATAAATAAAATTATAAAAATAGAAAATATCATAAAACACCAAAAATGTAGGGGGTACGAATGTTATTTAGGAGAGGTCTTTATAATGCTACTATAAAAACCCCATGCCCACAAATAGCACAAATGTTTTGTTTTTTATACCCTTGTTGTCTTTCGGTTTACGGTATACCACCGTTTTTTTTATCATTTTCTGTTTCGTACTTCTTTTTAATTTACATTTTACTTGTTAAACTTTATAATTTTTATTCCGCACTTACCGTGTCACAGTTTTATAATATAAACAAAATTATAAAAATTAAATAAAAAAACCAGAAGAAATAAGAGGCTATAAGTGACATTTTAAGAGGGTCTATCTCATTTCAAATAATTATTTATTTTGTATTTTAAGTTTTAACTAATGACAAGAAGTTTTAGTGAGAAAAAATATATTTCTCTTATTTGATTGGTGGAGAATCTAATTAGCTAGATTTACTAAAACTCTATGAATAATAGAAGTGAACACTTGTTCTAGAACGAATGGAGTATAATTCACTGATGCAAAACAAATTGAAAAAAGAGAGCGCACAACTACCAAAAAAATGTCGAACGGTGGTGCACGCATGATGGTTTGCGCACGTACGACCACATTCAACTTCACAACTAACCTCAATAAAAATTGCTTGGCATGTGGTGCGCGCAAAAATGTAGCATGATGGTTTGCGAATGCCAGCTTAGCAATTACCTAATTGATGTCTAAGGTGAGCACGGAGTTTTGCGTGTTATTTTGTGCGCGGTATGTTAGGTTTTGCCAGAGTTTTCCTTGTGTGCTGTGTTTGTTTTCGTGTCGACTTTCGTAACACAATATTTAATGCATCTTCTTAAAATTCTCACTACTTAGAGCCCAATGTGTCATAACACCATAACATCGCCACATCAACGCTACATTTTAACACCAACACTAAAAAAAACCCATGCAATCATAACACCATTTTAACACCACTTAAGGACTCACTCTTTTTTTCTATTCAATTTATTTAAACAAATATTTTTCAATTATCAATTAAAAATACAAAATAACATTTTTATTAAAAGTTACAAAATTAAAATAACTTTTTTTTTTACTTTTGCAAAAGAAAATCACTAGTTAAATGAAAAAAAACAAAGGGACTAAAATGCAAGAAAATCATAGGGGCTAAAAAAGAAAACCACCATCTTCTTCCTTTAACAAACACCAATGCACACACACCCTATGCACACACAGCGTGCGCGCGCACACACACTCACTCTCAACACACACCAAAACAACATATACACACATAACAATTCCTAAATTTTTTTTTGAAAAGTTGCGTTGCAACGGACATTGCTGGGGTAACTTCCCGGCCAACGCCGTTGCTTTTTGGGGTGGGGAGGTATCATAATGCGGGGGCCAACTCAGCATAACGCCGACCATGGCATTATGATACACCGGGCTCTTAATAATATATATAAAGCTATTTTGACACTAAGTAAACATAGAAGCGGTGATGTACAATTTTCAATTCGTCTTCTTAAAATTTTCACTACTTTATATATCTAGCATTGCTAGTATATGCTACGAACTATACTCACGTTAGGGGATCATCAGTGCACTGCAAAGATGATGTTACTGAACCACCAAAACCACATATACACGTTTAACCACCGTAACAACCTATGTAAAAGACATCTTTTACATTACATCACCTTTTATGTGATCATATATTGTCATAATGGGTGTTTATAAGCATTTGCAAAACAATGGAACATGAGGGTATGAAACGTGTACTATCACTTGTGTTGCGTTTCATTCTAAAATGCATCACAAGTTTACAAACAACATGAGTGGGTTTCACCGTATGAATAACTTGAATCTAACAACCTTTTGAACTTTACAAACAAGTTTAGTCGTGTTTGTTGGGACCTGATTTTGACTAATATTGTATCTTCAGGCAAAAAAGATTTGTTTCGGATGGTCTGGTCTCCTCATGCAACACAAAAGTAGCATCTGCAACAAGTATTTGATCATATATATCTTACATAATGTAAATTGGACGACCTGTTCGGTTTTCAAAACCTCGATATTAATAAAGCATAAGCAGAATCAAAACTAAGTCATATAAGTAGATTTAGCAAAAGAGAAATGTTAGGATCACGAAGAGTTTACAAAAAAATTTCAACCAAATGATGTGTCATGATGATTATACATCATTGGCCAATTAAAAGATGATAGAAGTTGAATCCAAATATTGTAATATTGTAATTTTTTTAAACTTTATAAGAAGAACGCTGAAATATAGTAGCTAAAGGGCATGCAACTTACAAACGCTAATTATCTATGGTCTTTGGTCCCATTGTTGAAATATATGTTCTCTCGCAACTAATATGTTTCGATGGAATAAACCTAGTAGAAATACCTTACTGATCTAATGAGAACCCATAACATATATCCACATAAGACAGAACGAACAACTTGTATAACATATATCACCCGAAGGGAACACCAACAAGCATCTTCTAATCAGCAACCTTCCTCTTCTCGACCCTAAATTCTTTAATAAATTTTTTTTTGAACGGCAAATGGAATTTTATTAAAAAAGGGCTAGAAAGAAACTAGCAGACGATATACACGCAAAAACGATCCAACAAATAAAGAACGAAAAGGAATAGAAAAACTCTAACGAAACGAACTCGCAAAACAACCAAAGGCTATTAGAAAAGAAAGAACCCACCATGACGCCAACTGAATTAACTCCCATGAACGAAACCGAACACCCGAGGCATCATACCAAAAAGCGATCTAACCGGCATCATTTGTTTGTCTCGATAAGGCATTATGAAGAAGAATAGCTTCTTTAACGTTGCCATAATAACTCCAAATCTGAAGATCGCTAGAAAAATAATCTTTCCACGAACGTAGTTGCGCGAGAGAGAACAACCCGTGTATATTTTCATTGGGGTCTCTATAGCTCCATCGTTTATCAGAATCTATCTCGTCACTAGTTAGAGGACCAATATAATCAATCCACGAAGAACCAGACTCAACAGCAATATTTAAATCATTACCGGGGTGTAGGAAAGGATGCGCAATGATGGAGTCTTTTTCAGGAAGCAATAACTGGCGAACATCCTTATTATCATCAGTGGTAACATTACAACATCACCCTGAGCATTGAACTCCAAGAATCTCACCACATCATCTCCAAATTTCCTTTTCCTGCAATCCCTTAATAACAACCATCAAGATACAAGACCGAATCATCACGAATCTCGCCTTCTTCAAAGGAGTCCACAAGATCACTTTCCACCCCACGAACATCCTCCTCTCGCAAAACCCGACTAGAAGGCGACACCGAATCCAGTGTTAACATTCTTAGGGGAATCTGAATCACAACTATCGACATCCAAATTCTCCACATATTCCAAACTTCATCCAAACTAGGACCTCTGCATCCCCTTCCTTTCCCAAGATTAGACGCAATTGACCTCCATCGATTCAATATTGGGCGCCTAATATTCAAACTCAGTAGCGATAATACAATAAGTCCGATTACGATATGAAACTATAAATGACTCTATCACACGATGTAAAGACTCTGTAAGGACACAAACCTTCCCATGAGACATTGGTCCATTACTTACCATATCCGAAACACCTGCTTCCCCACCGACCTACCCAACTCTTAATAAAACCTCTGGAGCCCATGATGCCAATGGCAGACCCACCAGGTCTATCCAAACACATCTTTCATCTGGAATAAAATCGTGAGAAACATTTTTGAACTCCAAAAATATCTCTTTTAACACCTTTGAGTCCCTGACACTTTCCACTTGATCCATAAGTCGAATCCAACCAAACCCAACGTCCTCCCCAACATATCTAAGACCAACACATCGAATCCCACAGTAGACATAATGTTTTAGAAGCACTGAAATGACACTTAAATCTTAACTTTTAGTAAGAAATACTACTCTCCATACCATCCAAATCAATACAATCGTCTACCGAGATAGACATCACCACTTCATTACCCGCTTCCTTATATACCTTGTTACAACCCGACACCCCCACAAATTCTGCTCCAGCATTACTTGTACCATATTTGCCCGACATGTCCACTGATTTGTTGCCCAGGCCCGCTTTAGCATACGAGTTAAAAGACTAAAAAAACATTTTCGTTGAATACTAACAGATTGAGAGTTCAGAACCTACAACTGGTTTGCCGGTCCCAGAACGTTCCACAGTTCAATTATAAGATTCGACCATTACATCGCACAATCGGCAAATAAATGAAAACCACCCATCCATGACGTTCTTAGATTGGAAACTAACTGATTGATGTCATTAACGTTTATAAAACGTACAAAACCAAATCGATGACCCGATTTGGATCTCTTTGCAGCTATTTAAACATCGATCACCACACCCATTTGTTACAAATATCCCAAAGATCTTGGACCGACGCATCCATGGGAATATTAGAACAAAGATTGATGAAAAAAGACTTATGTTCCTCACGAAAATTAGGATTAGATTTGTGGAATACCTTTGTTACTTGCTCTTGGGACGACGATATTATCGAGATGATCGTTCCTTTGCTTTCTGAATAATTCTTAGATCGTGACCTGTGCCAATTGCCATCCGTTATTTAACAACAGAATAGCAAGACCCCAAAAAAAGCCGAAAATATATTGAAACGCCTATCATTTGTGAAGATGGGGATTAAATTCTTTTATATATTTATATATAATTTTAAATACATTTTATACATTAAATAATATATAAAGTCATATAAAAATTTTAGGGTCGACAATGTCTACCCTAACTTTCGACCCAAAATTATTTTGTTGACTTACCAGTTTTGTTGAATAATTGTGGCCCCCATGCCTCATTTAGGGTCGACTTTGTTGACCCTAATTTTTGCTCGACCCAAAACCCCCTTTTTGTTGTAGTGTCGTTACCTGTCAAACACATAAACAAACGGAACCGTATGGGATGTCATATCCCTGTCCTTTAAAGTACTTTCGGCACTCCGTAGTTGCTCGAGTCTTCAAGCCTAAGCACCCAGGATTAATACAGTTCTACACACGTAATCGTTTGAGTAGCAACAACTCCCGATTACAACACGATGACGGTAACAGAAAAAACAAGAAAAGAAGCGTACATCAGCTTTTATATTTGAGTGAATATGGAGTCACTACTACACAAACTATATTTTACAACGGCAAATATAAAATGGTTGTTATATATAACCGTTGTAAATAACAAAAAAACACTATATAATACAATCTTATATTAGACCGTTGTAAATAATTGTTATTTATAACGGTTTTCGCATAATTGAAATTTTCATTCCTTTATTTGAAACGGTGGTTTGTAAACCGCTCCAAAACACCCACTAACAAAACACAACACTTATATAAGCCACTAGTGGAATTTCAAGACTTACAAAACAATAAATAGAATATCATAACTTCCATCTTCTCAGATCTAACAAAACATAAACATCAAAACAAAAACCACGAACATACTTTTTCTTCTCATATCTCAATAAAAAAACACAAATAGACGGCCAAGCCCAAGCTATCGTCATCAAGTTAACTCGTTGAGACTGTGACCTAAGAACGGTTGTACCAGATCTCATGAGGTTTGTTCGTTGTAGATCTAAAAAGTTATTTTGTAGTTTTAAAGCTTGTTTATTATGTTCTAGATCTAGTTATTTGATATTATTAGATCTAATGCTTCACCTTCTTGTTGTTATTGTTGTTGTTGTTGTTGTTGCAGATCTTGTGATTTTGGTATTTGGATATGATGCTTATTGTCCTTCAGTTGTAGTTCTTTTGTAGATCTTGTTTTATTTTCTTAACCATCAATTTGTAGAACAATAATATGAAATTGCCAAATTGGTTTATGTATTATTGGTGATAAATTACAATGTATTCTATAGTTTTTGTTTGTTGTTCATTTGGATATCAAGTTAGTCATAAATTGACTATTTTACTAGAAGTTTTTTTTTGTTACCCAGATGAAGTTTTATAGAATGAGTATCGGATATTACGTAGTACTGTAGTTGGCTTGAAGACAACAGACGATACATGAAAAAATGAAAAAAACCATATGAAAATGTAATTTTTCCACACCACCACCTCACATCACCACCACCGCCTATATCACCAACCCCCACCGGCGGCTGTTACACGAGCACACGAGCACCTCCTCCTCCTCTAAACCATAATTCTTTTCTTTACCCTCTAATGGATAATTCTATATTATCTTTTCTAACCTTCTAATATATTGGGGGTGCGTGATAAGTTTTGTTTTTGGTTCGGACGTACACGACACAGGTGGTTCGGGTTGTTTATATTTTTTTTTTATTTGTTAATTAGAATTTGATTGGTTAAACAAGATGTATTATTGTTGTAGAAAGTTGTTAGATTCTTAGAAAATTTGTAAGTAAATTTTTTTTTTTGGTTTTGGCATACGTCGGACAGGCAGCCAAGATCGAGCGAAGTCGATAGCGGAGCCGACACGAGCAGAATCCACAGTTAGGTATGTATATATTTTTTTTTTCTCATTTGGATCCCGTGTGGTGACATTTCGCCGGGGGAAATGGTGTCGCCGGGATTGTTTATTTTTAAAAATATTGTTGTTTATAGTTATTATTAGTGAATTGGGTTGTGAAATTATGTATGTTTCGGTTGTTTATATGGTATTATAGTAAAATGGTTATTTATGTTGTTGGAAGTAAATATTAGATATAAGCCGTTTGGGTTAATGAAGTTTGAGAAATTATAATATGTTGTTATATGATAAAACCCCACCAATCCCCCCCCACCTTTATTGATATAAAGCCGTTTGTTTACATTTTTATTGTGTTATTACATCCGGAGGGGGTGGTTATTAATAAAATTAAAACTTTGTTGATATAATCCGTTTTTTGTTTACTCCGACGGTGTTTATTATTACAATAAGTCTGATGATGTTGATAAATTGAAAGGTAGTGCTAATGGGTCTATATCAGCGGGTCACTTCAAGGTTTCTGAAATTCCTAGAACAGGTGGATCCATGGTGGGTTTACTTGAAGATGTGATAAAAGTTGGACAGGTTATGGGATTCAAAATGGAAGGAGTCATAGCAAATTTGGAAGAACTCATTGGAACACAAGGAGGGAAAGAAGGTTATAGATGAATTTTCTATCTTTAAATATACAAGGCCTTGCCCAAAAGGCCAAGAAAGATTGGGTTAAAGATCTTAGTATCAAAAATAAAGTGAATTTTTTAGTTATACAAGAAACAAAAATGGAAAAGATTGAGGACTTCTGTGTGAAACAGTGTTGGGGGAATTCGGTTTTTGATTATGTGTATAGTGAGGCGGTTGGAAATTCGGGAGGTATCCTTTGCGTATGGGATACTAATTCTTTTTGCAAAAACAGTGTGACGGTGTCTGATTATTTTGTGATTACTAGAGGTAAGTGGAGGTTAACGGGAAAGAATATGATGATTATTGGTGTGTATGCTCCTCAAGAGGGTAAAGAAAAACAAGCTCTTTGGGATTTTCTTCGTTTCGAGGTAGATAAGTGGAACGGGGATGTTATTATCATGGGTGATTTTAATGAGGTTCGTGTCAAATCTGATAGATTCGGAACTCATTTTAATCCACATGGTGCTCATAGATTTAATTCTTTTATTTTGGATTCGGGATTGGTTGAAGTTAACTTAGGTGGATGTCGCTTTACTTGGTGTCATAGATCCGCAACAAAGATGAGCAAGTTAGATAGATTCTTGGTTTCGGAGAGTGTTATTAGTGGAAGCCCGAACATTAAAGCTGTTACATTGGAGAGGTTCTTGTCGGATCATCGGCCTATTCTTCTTAAAGAAAATGGTTACGATTATGGCCCTACTCCATTTCGTTTTTTCCATCATTGGCTTGAGATGGATGGTTTTAACACATTTGTGGAGAACACTTGGAAAAACAGTCCTATGGTGGGAAATAATGCTCTTCTAAGTTTGATGAATAAACTTAGAAATCTTAAGAATCAGATTCGTATTTGGAATAAGAGTAATTCGGGGACCCGGAAAAACGATCAGCTTAGACTTAAAAAACAGTTGGAGGAAATTGATCTGGATATTGATAGAGGGCTTGGGAATGAAGAGCTGGTCAATTCCCGCTTAGCTATTCTTCATCAAATCCAAAAGATAGATAATTTAGAATCGAAGGAAATGGCTCAAAAGGCTAAAATTAAATGGGCGGTAGAAGGAGATGAGAATTCCGGTTTTTTTCATGGTATCATAAACAAAAGGCGTAATATTCAAAATATTAGGGGGGTTATGGTTGATGGTAATTGGATTGAAAACCCGAATGATGTCAAGAAAGAGTTCTTCGACCATTTTGCCAATCGTTTTGGTAAGCCGGACAAACCTACTGCTTCTATTAGTCTTGACTTTCCTAATCAGATTTCTCATGAGCAAAGTGATCATATGGAGAGGGAGGTTTCTAATGATGAAATTAAGAAATCGGTTTGGGAATGTGGTACCGACAAAGCCCCGGGTCCGGATGGATTCACGTTTGGTTTTTTCAGACACTTTTGGCATCTTGTGGATAGGGATGTTTGTGAAGCGGTGAGGTATTTTTTTAAATTTTCTGATTTACCCAAAGGGTGTAATTCATCTTTCATTGCCTTAATTCCGAAAATTCCGGATGCTAATCTTGTTAAGGATTTTAGACCGATTAGCCTCATTGGTAGCATATATAAAATCATTGCTAAGATTTTAACTAATCGTCTTGTTGATGTCTTGGGGGGAATTATTAATGAGGTTCAATCGGCTTTCATTAAAGATAGGCAAATTCTTGATGGGCCTTTTATTTTAAATGAAGTCATGTCTTGGTGTAAGAAGAAGAAAAAACAAACTCTTCTTTTCAAAGTGGACTTTGAAAAAGCATATGACTCGGTAAGGTGGGATTTTCTTGATGATGTTTTAGGCAAGTTTGGGTTTGGGGATAAATGGAGAAAATGGATTCAATGTTGTCTTCATTCTTCGAAAGGGTCTATCATTATCAATGGTAGTCCAACCGACGAGTTTCAATTTGGTAGAGGTCTTAAACAAGGTGATCCGTTATCTCCTTTTTTATTCTTATTAATCATGGAAAGTCTCCATATTTCATTTCAAAGAGTGGTTGATGCGGGTATGTTCCATGGTATCGATGTTGGTGGTTTGGTTAATCTTTCGCACATGTTCTATGCGGATGATGCGGTTTTTATAGGTGAATGGAGCGAAAGTAATATAACTTCTCTTATCCATGTTCTTGATTGTTTTCATAAGGTTTCAGGTTTAAAAATCAATATGTGCAAAAGCAAAATCATGGGCATTGAAGTTGATAATGGTAAAGTCTCTCGAGCGGCGACCAAATTCGGATGTCTTGTTCTTAAAGCTCCTTTTTTATATCTTGGTTCTTATGTTGGAGGGGACATGAATAAAATTCAATCTTGGAAGGACATTATTGATAGAATTAGAAGACGTCTATCAAGATGGAAGATGAAAATGTTATCGATTGGAGGGCGGCTCATGTTAATCAAATCGGTACTTGGCTCGATGCCTATTTTTCACATGTCAATGTTTAAAGTTCCTGCAGGTGTCATTCAAATTCTGGAATCTCTTCGAAGTAAATTCTTCAATGGTCATGAGAGTTCGGGTAAAAAAGCTTCGTGGGTTCAATGGAAGAAGGCTCTTGCTCCTAAAGATAACGGTGGTCTAGGTATTTTTAGTCTTTATGCTCTTAATAGAGGATTGATATTTAAATGGGTTTGGAGATTTTTAGCCCATGAGCCTACGCTTTGGTCTCGTGTTATCAAGGCTATACACGGAGCCAATGGAAAGATTGATGAGATTTCGGGTAAAGGAGCTAATTCATGTTGGATAAATATTATTAAAGAGGTTAGGAGGCTTGAGGAAAAGGGTATTAACCTGCTTTTGTTCATGAAGAAGAAACTTGGGAATGGCCTTTCGACTTTATTCTGGGATGACGTGTGGTGTGATGGGGGCAAGCTTAAGAATAGATTCCCTAGAGCGTATGCTCTCGAAAACAGCAAACAAATTACAGTAGGTCAAAAACTTGCGCATCCTAGTCTTTACCATTCGTTTCGTAGACATCCGAGAGGAGGGCTGGAACTCACTCAAGTTGAAGAGTTAGCGAAAGTGATTAACCCTGTGGTGCTTACTCAGTCTCCTGATTCATGGTCTTGGACATTGAACAATTCTGGTGGTTATACCGTGGCTTCGTCAAGAAACATGATAGATTCGCGATTACTTCCGAAAGGTGATCTAAAGACTAGGTGGATTCGATATGTTCCCAACAAAGTGAACACCTTCGCTTGGAAGGTAATGACGAACTCCTTACCTACTAGATTTAACATTTCCAGACGTGGTATAGATATTGAGTCTCTATCTTGTGTGAATTGTGATGTCGGGATTGAAACCAATGATCATTTGTTCTTCGCTTGTAACACGGCAAAGAAGATTTCTAAATTAATAAATCGGTGGTGGGACGTGCCTTTTATGGATATTAACTCTTACGGAGAATGGAGGTCTTGGATCGATAATGTAAAACTGCCGAAGAAGAATAAAAGCATGTTCCAAGGTATTTATTTTGTGATGTGGTGGCTTCTATGGAATTTTCGTAATAAGAAGATGTTCGAGGCCAAGCCCAAATCTAAGGAGACGTTTTTTGATGAGATTATTTGTAGTTCTTATTACTGGTGTCGGTATAGATGCAATACTTTGTTTAACTGGGACGATTGGTATAAAAACCCGTCTCTTATTTCTTTGAAATTTCTAGCTCCTTGCTAGTTTTTCTTAATAAAAGTCGCCGTTCAAAAAAAAAAGTATTTAATACAATAATATTAGAGAGAATATGAAAGATGAAAAGTTTGAAAGGTTTAGGTATATGAATAGCCACAATCATAATTATTAATAACAACTTGTTTATTGATTCTTTTTGTTTGGTCAATTCTTCACAATATAAAAAGTTGCTTGTATCAAAATTCCAGTCCCACAATGTTTAAAGGAAAAACATTTGGCTCATTTATATATTTTAATGTACACGACTCTTTTGAATTGAGACGAAGATTATGTTGTTGGCTGGCTTATTTCAGGTGGCGTTATATTTCTATTAAAATTAAAATAACTTCACAGCAATGAGATTTGCTAATAACTTATATGTTCTCTTAAATTTTTTAAATTTGACCATACTTCTTAAAAAACCTAATCATATTATCAATTTATCACCTAAACATGTACAACTTCGTATATTCTTTTTCATTTTTTAGTAATGTCACTTGGCTAAGATTGGACTTTATGAAAATAGTGGATTTAAAAAAAAATCAAACATACCGAATAGTTTATCCTTCAAATTCTAATGAATTTGAGTCTTGAAGTAAGAAATGCTGATGAGGGATTTGTTGTGAACTTGGAGTCTAAAACCTGTGGTATTCTAATACATAAAACATACAGGGTCGCTAAGCCGTTTTGCTTATGTATTATCGCTATATTTCGCATGTTTAAAGATAACCAGAAGGGTGCCCACAGTAATAGGATAGTTACTTGTACTTATATAAACTACCTGTGATGCATTTTCGACATTTTTTTCCAAATTTTTTAAGTTGTTTCTAAATAGATTTTAAGCACTACAATTAATATACTACATAGTACAAACCAAACAAGCTACTAATCTATTATAAAGATCTTGACCTATTCTAACTAGCAAGTACTTTTCACAGCCAATCATTACAACTTCGTAATACTACCTACCGGCTATCGTTTTGTATCGTCATTGCACCGTGATGGACAAATAATCTATCATTTTTGTATGAGATAGTGTGCGATAAATTTATTTTCAAAAATTTCACGATGCATAAAGTTATAACCAAGCATTTTAAACCTTTTGAGGATCCACTTGTTTGTTTGGCACGTGTGGTTTGTTTCTTTAATCTAATTCTATGCTAGTAATAACCAAGTTTTTAAATAAGTGATTAAGGGATCAAAATACGTCATTAATGCAATGATCGAAATTACCAACGAATTAAAGAAGCCTACGTAATTTGTTGTTACCATTGTATAGAACTTTTAAAAAAAATTTGGAACACGGAGGTTGAAGCGTATATTCGATTCAGAACACGGAGATTGGTTCGCCATTAATGTATGAATGTAGAGCTAAAGCCTAATTTAAGATCAAGAAACCAAATGTGTACATTATATGCACTCCTCCAAGGTAATATATTTGATTCATCTTTAGTACTATTATATTTATATGTATCGATCACATAGCTTTGACATGAAAGTGTATGGCAATTCAAATGGACTTGTTTATTGATTCTTGTAAGGAGTTACTTGTATCTAAATCCCAGTGAAAAACATTTAACTCATTTATAACATGATTGAGTTGAGATTAAGATGATGTTGTTGGCTTGTTTAGTTGTGGGCCGGTAGATTTCTCGTAATTGAACATATGTTACTAGTTAATATACTTTATAAATGAATCACACCCAAATTGTGAGTTGATCCATCAGTTGTCCATTCATGTAAAAGGTACGTTGTTCGAGTTCAAGTTATACATGACCTTTCAAACTCGAGCTTAAAATCTAAAACCTCGACCGAGCACGACTTCAAACTCGAGCTTAAAATCTAAACCTCAACCGAGCTCGACTTTTAGTAGTCAAAAAGTCGAGCTCGAACTTGGCAGTATTTGGCGTGATTCGAATCGTTTATACCCCTAGATATTATTATATTTTCACTTCGAGACCATCGAAACATTAAAATTTGCATACATGTCACAAACTCACAAACTATTTTAAGGTTTGTTATTAACATTGATACTGTAATATTCTTTTCCAAAATATTTGTTAAAGTATAATGATTTCATTGTTATTGTTCCGCTCTTTTTTTAGGTGTAATAGATCATGTTACGTATCAGATATGTATAGAAGAAGTATACCAACAGATAAACCGACAATGCGTGGAAGATTTATCCAAGAAACGAGCCAGTGAAACATGCAAGGTTGAGCTTGTGATACGAGAGGCATTTCGACTTTAAATCAACAAAGCTATTTAGCAAAAAACATATATCTACTCTTGTTTAGGAGAAATTATATGTTCGGCTCTAACAACTAGTCGTACATGTTTAGTTAAAAACAATAATTTATGTAACATATGAAAACATCAAAACAAGAGTCTTCAGAATCGGGCTTTTTATGATCATCAATACGATGATATAAACCAAAAATCAAGGTTATAAATAGCGTGAGGCGTGGCGTGGCGGCATGGTCAAGCCTCACGCCTTTGCGAGCCATGGCGTTTTTAAGGCGTGACTTAAGACGGCACAAAATATGAAAATATTTATATATTTATATCATATTACAAATATATTGAGTTTACAAAAGTGTCATACATAAGGAATAAAGTCAAGAAACTATATTTGCATGTAATCTTTTTCATTTCTATATAAAAATACGATTTTTATCGAAATTGAATTAAAAAAAACCTCCACGCATCACGTTTTCTCACTCCTCATCTCACGGCAAGCCTTAAGCCCAAGCCTTGGTCTATTGCGTGGCGTGAAGGTCACGTCTCGCGCCTTTGCGTGAACTTTGCGAGCCTTTTAGAACCATGCCAAAAACCATTCTTTATCAAAAAATCTAAAAATCTATGCACACATGTCTTTAATAAAAACTTTACAAATCTACAAAGTAATATGATGATTGTATGAATGATACAGTGAAGGATGTATTCGATCCAGAATACAGAGATTGGTTCGCCATTGATGTATGAAAGTAGAGCTAAATCCTTTTAAGATCAAGAAAGTACATGTGTAGATTATATGCACTCCTCCAAGTTGCTCTAGAATATATTTGATTCATCTTTAGTACTATCATATGTATCGATAACATAGATTTGACGTGAAATTGTATGGCCATTCAAATGGACTCTTCTATTGATTCTGTTTGTTTGGTCAACTCTTACACAATATATATAAAAAGGGTATCAAAATTTCAGTCCCACATCAGTTAAAGCAAAAATATTTCAGTGTACATGACATGTTTAAGTTGAGATTAAGATAATGTTGTTGGCTAAGTACCAAGCCTGGGTGTTAAATTTATTAGAAAGCTATTATCCAGTCTCGTACACAGCCACCAACTTGGACACCCTCTCAATAATTTTTAACTGAACATCGTGCAAGAAGCTACTCATTTTATCACCTAAACAAAATGTACGATTTTCCCACATATTCTTTCATCATTATTAGTGAAGAGGGGGAGTCTAATTTAGTAATGTCATTCGACCTTTATGTTTTCAAAAATGAAAATTTTAGCTAGATTTGCACTTTATCAAAAATGTATCATGTATGTGATAAATTCAAGACAACGTACCAGGTTTAAAGTTTGTTTTTATCAATGTTTTAAAACCCGGTTTTTTAGTTGACCCGGTTTAGTGACCGGTTTACCGGGTTACCGGTTCAACTGGTTGAACCGCCCGGTCAAACCGATTTTATACATATGTATGTTTTTTACATATATATGTAGTATTGTATTATCTCATAATTTATCATACTTTCAATTAAACTGATGAAAAATGTTGAGTCTTTACTCATTAGCTTTAGTTTTTTTAGTTCTATATTTATAAAATTATAGCAAAGATTTGCAAAAACAATTAACTCATTATTACAAGTTATAATAAACTATAATAAAAATAATATTAGTTGATGTTTTAAGTTAGGTATAAACTTAATTATACTTTTCCTAATAAGTTGCAACCTGATCAGATGACCACTTTGGAGAGCCCGGTTTCCAGAGACGAAGTGCGTAATGCGGTGTGGGGCTGTGGTGAGAACAAATCGCCGAGCCCTGATGGGTTCTCGTTTGAATTTTTTCGCAAAT
>BQNB010017657.1:0-69579 GCA_026074375.1 Tanacetum coccineum | reverse complement strand
GTTAATTTTTGCGTTAAAATTTTATTTTTATTCTTTTCTATTTTTTATTTGTGCGGGTTTATTTTTTCGGTCTCATGTTTAATAGTTTGTTTTTTTTATATGGGCTTATGTGTTGGGCCTCATGTTGCGAGTATTTTTTTATCTGAATAAGTCAATATTTTTGTAATATTTTTTTTTCCTATTTTATGCCGAGCGATTTTTTTTACATTGCCTACAAAAAAAAAAAAAATTTGCCAAATGGGCCGGCCCAAATTGGGAGCCCATTGGGCCGGTTACTGTAGCCACGTTGCCAAAACGGCAGCGTTTTATGCCAAATATAGTATATAGATATAATAATTAACATCGGTTCAAGAATAGCGTACCTTTTAGCAAATTAAGCAAACGGACAACGAATCCTGAAAACACGCGTGTGTGTTAAACTACAAACACGAAACCATCAAGTTCAAAAATATGAAGTCTCTATGAGATACACATACAATACGTTCTTAGCAAAGAATTAAGTATGCTAATACTAGTAGCGATAAAACTTAACGAAACCCTTCGTTCTTGAATCAAGCAACACACGAACACTTCCTAAGTGTTTTGGTCGATCGCGAAACCAATGTTTATATTTTACCTCTCGACATCTCCATTAGGTTTAGATTTTACTTTGTAAATCCACTTGGAATCAATGGCACTTTGCCATAGGGTAAATCTTCAAAGTGTCCATGTGCCATTTTCTTCAAGTGCACGTATTTCTTTTCTTATAGCCTCTTTCCAACGTTCATCCTTGACTGCCTGATGAAATTTTTTTGGCTCATCGACAGAATCGATAGCCGCTAAAAAGGCCTTGTATGAGTCCGAAAATTGTGTATATGAAACAAAATTAGATAAGGGATGTACCGTTGAGGAAGCTTGAGTTGGTGTGGTTTGTGCATTGTCAACCGAAGGGGGTAGAGCTGAGCAAAGTAACCTGAAAACCGACCCGACCCGACAAACCGACCAAAACGGGCCGAACCGAACCGAACCAAAACGAGCTTATTCGGTTCGGTTTTGGATATGTATTTCGGTTTGGTCGGTTCGGTTCGGTTTCGGTTCGGGTCAAAACCGGCACTTAATTGGTTAGAACTACCTAAACCGAATCGAACCGACCTTATTCGGTTCGGTTTCGGTTTATATAGTGTATACTCGGTTCGGTTCTCGGTTGGAAAATTTCCCTTATTCGGTTTCGGTTTTAGATGGTTCGGGTCGGTTTCGACCCGATGCTCAACCCTAGATGGGGGAAGCTTTACTACGAAATCATCAAGATGTTTCGGTTGGGACCGATGTCGTTTGGGTTGGCCCAGTTGATCTGAAGAGTCCAATGGTTCTTCTTGAGCCATATGGTTCATATTGTCCACTTCATTTGAAATCGGGCTGGAGGCATCATGGTTTGAGCCTTCAGGTGCAGATTCTTGGCCCAAGTTTGCATCATAATATTGTTGATCACTTTCATGTGAGCCGCTAGAATTAAGTGCCTCATATTGGGCCGGGTTTTCATGAGCATCAAAATGATCCATTTCTTCTTAAGCATGCTTCAAATTAACAAAATGGAATTCGTTTTCATAGAACCTTACGTCCCTAGATATGATGATTTTCTTGTCCTTTATATCATAAATTTCGTACCCTTTTGTTCCCTATGGATACCCCACGAACACCCCTAATCTCCCCCTCAATTCAAACTTATCTCCATTGGTTGATGTGTTTCTATAATAGGCGAGACAACCAAAAACCTTCGTATAATTGTAATCGGGTTTTCGATTAAAAACGATTTCGTATGGTGTTTTGTTCCCAATAACTTTCGAGGTTGACCGATTTATGATAAATGTTGTTGTTAAAGCACATTCTCCCCAGAACCTTTTTGGTAAATTTGCTTCAAACCTTAGGGCTCTAGCCGTTTCAAGCAAATGTCTATGCTTTCTTTCCACGACCCCATTTTGTTGTCGGGTGTGTGGACAAGTGGTTTCAAGCAAAATGCCATTCTCATTGTAAAATTTCAGCATATCGTTTGAAGTTAATTCACCACCATTATCAGTATGAATTCTTTTGACAGATTTCTCAAATTGTGTTCGTATCATATTATGAAAATTTATCAGGCAACTAATTGCTTCATGTTGAATTTTAGAAGAAAAACCTATACGAATCTACTATAGTCATCGACTATGGTTAAAAAATAACTTGCACCCGAGAGAGATTCAAAATGGTAATATCATAATATATTAATTCAAAACAACCATTAATTCTAATATTACTATCTGGTATAGACCATTCTTGCACTCACCCGCACCAATCAAGCTCCTAGTGTCAAGTTTCTGCATTACATAAAAATTAGGAAAAAAAGTTATGGCGGATTGGAGATTCTTGCTGAGTCTACTAACAAATAACATATTACAAGTAAATTTGGAAATGTGCAAGACTCCATTTTTTTTTGTTCCTCCCGAAAAAAAACATTCTCCTTTTCCTTCAACCGATATAGCATCCCCATTGGGGATGACAACAGGAGTTTCAAAGTGACTTTTACTTTTGTTTTCAAGAATACTAGCATCATGTGTGATGTGCTCAGTAGATCCCGAGTCAACAACCTAATAATTATCATAATTACCTTTATCCGTCATAAACGCCTTTGAGGTATTAACCTCCTTACCAGAACTTCTGGTTGTCGAAAAATGTTTCAAAAAAGCTCATTTTGTTTGTTGGTTTGGCCAGGAATGGGTGGTTTGCCTCTAGGTTCAATATATGCAGCCTTTGGTTTCGTCTCTTCGCGTTTCTTGTTTCTCGGCCACCATTCTGGATAGCTTATCCTTTTGAAACATCCATCCCATGAATGCCCATCTTTTCCGTAGTAGGTGCATTGTTCTACCACTTTGACGCGTTTGGTGTCTTTTTGATTCGATTTATCACGCCTTTAATTATGATTTTATTCCCGTTGTGTTGGTACAAAAGTCTTGAATGCAGCATCTTCTGTGGTGGTTCTTTTATCCAATGATATAGCTCTCTGATGCTCATCCTCGGCCACACGATGGTAAGCATTACCGAGATTCAATATAGGATTCATGGCAAGAATTTGGGTTCTAATCACAGAGAAATGATTATCGAGTCCCATGAGAAATTCATATAGCCTTTCTTTATCCCTCAAGTCACTTATCTTTTTGCTAATACCAGATGTGCAACCACTACATGAACATCGTGGCACTGGTAGTACAGATCCAATCTCATCCCAAAGACTCTGTAATTTGGTGTTGACCCTAGACAGCCCCACTTGGATGTTGTACATCGTATTCTTCGGTACTTAAAAGCCACACCCGGACAAGGTATGTTGCTTCATCGAACAAGTGGTTATAACCTTTCTGCCTATTGTGATTCTGATTGGCTTGGATGCCCGTACGCACACCCATCTAGAACTGGATATGCTCTGATACCATCTAAATTATTGAAGACTTGAATGGTTATCTTTCATTAAAATTCATCAAGAATATAAATACAATGAAAATATTGATAAACATAGAATGTGCTAAACTTAAGCCTCAAGCTAGGAATAGATAAGTATGAAAATTATTTTATTCCAATTCCAATAAAGTTAACTCGTATCTGTTTAACTGTATACCGATGTCATGGATATACATTCTCATTGACATAATCCATATCTATTTATTCGTTCTTTTTATCGTTTCATCGTTTCTACAAACAAAACTGAAAATAATATAAAACTAGAATTTTATTAACCTTGCTTGATATGAGAATGGTCTTTCTGTGGATAAAATAATTCTTAAATTGATGTGCATAGATGATTACAATGTTTATCCTGATAGATGTTGAAATTTTGTTTTTATACACATATGATGACAAATCTGCATTATGGGAATTGTAGGGGTGTTTTACAAGCCATTAAAGGTGCTCTTTACAGGAGATCATCTGGCGGTAGACGAATCTCAGCTTCACATATATTAGAGATACAATTTTATTCAGGTATATGCATTTAATTTTCAAAGTTCTTACAAAATTGGAAAAGTGCAATTCAATTTAGGAAAGATAGGAAACTTGGAACCTAGGACGAAAAAGTTACATATTTGATTATGTTTCTGCGAGCATGAATGCATGATGCTGGTTAACTGGCATAATTATAAGTACATTGTCAAATGATGTGGTTTGTTGCCAAGCTTTCCAGTAATGAGTAGTTAATGTATTTGCGCGCTATGTTCAGCCACATTAGAGCTGCATTATATGGAAGTTGCTAATACAAGTGTAAGCGACTTATGGCTATTTCTAAATTTTCTTTGAACATTCCACTTTAAGACTTTATATTTGACTGATTTATTTCCAATTTGCAGTGCCTATTCTATCGGATAGTGTTGCTAAGCTGCTTGAGCTTGAGTTTGAGTGGATATTACCAGGTATGTGGATATTTGTATGAACATAAAATTGATAATGATCTTTTAAAAAAGAAAATGTAAAAGGAATTTCAATTATAATCCTCTTATAAAAGACGAATGGCCCAAGGCTCACTAATAGTTGTAGTTTGAGACCTTCATGAAACGGAGTCGTCTTTATGAACCTCGGTCACAACTCACAACTAACTGTCAAATGGGTAAATTGGTCGAAAGTGTAGTTATATTGCACTAGAATGAATAAGAATAGTATGTTCTCTTTAGTCATATGTGAATGATAATGAAATAAAAATACCAAGAGAAAAAGAGTATTTGTGGGTCAACCTGATCGGGGATTTACCCAAAATTACTCGCTTGACTTGTTACTGAACCCAATGGGCCCGTATTTTTTGCCACCATTGAATACTTATGCTTTTGAAATGTTATTGGCATGCCATGGAAGGAGAGTTGCATTCAAGGATGTTGAAGAAAATAATGCCACCCTAAAAGCATTCTTGACTGCTAGACAACATACTCACGCTTTCTAGTGGATCACAATGTCACTCACCTAAGGACATCTACCTACATGCTTTAGAACTTAAACAGTGAGATATATATGTTGGAATATGGTAGTCGGTTTCTCAAGTTATACGATAGAATTACGTGAGCCTATTGGGGGCACACACGTTAATACACGAAGAGTATATTTACTTCACGAAATATATTTAAATAGTTATTTAAAGTTTGAACGCGTACACCTTTTACTCATTCATCACATTAAAGACAATACTCAAAGAAACTATGAAAGACTGCGATTCATCAAAAATACATCATGAGGATTCAATCCTACATAAACGAAACAAAGTTAAAAATGAAACGTTCGATGATTCTTTCTAGAGGATTCAGCATAAGATTAATTAAAATGCTCAAAAACAAAACGGTAATACAACCCGCATGCCTATAGACGAAAGTTACTTTTTCCAGAAAACTTCCACGCCAATCGCCACGATGATGAGTGGCACAATAAGCCCTAGTATTACAATGACGTACTGGTGATCCTCTTCCTGTGGAACACTTGCCAAATAACAACCAACCACCACAACGAACACAACCGCAATCAAGGGAACGAGATACGACATTTTAATCTAAGGACGAATGAAAATTTAAGTAAGGAAACTTATTTTACGTTTTGACAAATTTGAGAAATTGACAAAGTATATATATATAGAGTGAAGGTAACGGTTCGCCGCATTTCTAGCCGTTGGAGCCCCACTTGCCACTTTCGTCCTTTTCTTAACCCATGCCACGAATAAGACGCTTGAATTCAGGGCGAAAGTTTCCGACTTAAAAAGGGCTGCGACACCCCATAAAAATTTAAATCCTATTTCAAACCCTTAAGGTAAAATCAATTACCGAAAAAAATTTGAATTGCTATTTAATCTCATAAAATAATTACTTTGGGAAAAGTTTACAAATTAATAACACTATCCCTATACCACTTTATGATACCGTAGAGGGACAGTAATCACATTCACTCAATTATTCAGTTCAGAATTATCACGCAAACACTTTAAAATACTGTGTGGATCACTCAATTGTTCCATTCAAGATGTATTATGGCAAGGCAACAGTCACGAAGCAAACATTTTTTTTATGATTTTTCGTATAGGGTTTAGGGTTTTTGGTTGATGCGGTCGTCGTATGACTTCTACACGAAGTTTTACAACTCCCTAGGCAATGCACCTAACCGTTGTAGTGTAGTAAAGGCAAGACACGGGGGTTGTTATCGTTCTCTAGGGGAATAGGCATTAGTAAAGGTCCTAATTGAATACAGCTAAGAACTAGAGGTTGAAAGAAGATTATTTTTGTGCTTTTATATTTTATGAAAGCAATTAAAATCTCGGGTTTGAAGAGGTTGGTTTTAAACTAATAATTAAAACAAAATTAAACTAATTAGGGGGATTTGTATGATGAGAGAATAGTGTTTACTTAATCATGTATGATCCTTAGTAGCTTCTCCTAACTCTATTGCCTTGTCACACTTGTGATGTATATGTATGTACTATTCTAATGCATGGCGAATTACACGAAAACGCCGTCTACGAAATAACTAACTAGAGCAACGCACAAGTAAGGTAGTATGACGACTATTACAAGGCCCCTAGTCTATATAAACGCATTTGTATTAATACCTAAAGGGGATCATCTACGCACGGGTAAGGTAGTATGAAGACTATTACCGATGGAATCCTTTATACGCAATCATGTCTCCCAAGATCTCACGATAAGGGACTAAACATGCACACACATCAACAAGAGGCAACAAAGTTAAGATCTACATACCAATTCACATACAATCATAAGCAAACACTTAAAAGATTTAGCCTAGCATGTTCAAGATAGAAGAAACACGATTATATATCAAACAATAAGACATATTGAAAGATAAAAGATAAAAGAACTTCATGATGATGAATCAAGCAATTAGGGATGGTATAGAAGGGTTGGGAAACCCTAAAATACTCCTAAAGTCTGGTACAACTCGTTCTCCCGCGAACTAAACCCTAATTTCTTCTATGAAAAGTGTATATGAAAAACGTAAAATTAAGTTTGTGTATATAGAATTCAGGACGCGACGGCGTCGCCATTTTCCAGACGTCGTCTCCAAGCTAGGGTTTCTTTTGGTCTTCAAACTTGACGGCTGATTCAGACGCTGTCTCTATGATTCAGACGGCGTCCCACTTGAGTCCAGACGCGGTCAGGATTATCCAGAAGACGTCTCAGGAGTCTGGTCTTGAATCTTTCATCAATCTTCACACCCGTTAGCTACCATGTCCGTTTTCTTCCCAATTTGAGTCAAAATCACGTGTATTTCCACCAAATGTTTTCCAAATGCTAAAAATGCAAAAAGAAACGATTAAGCACACATTTAAGACATTTTTGCATGATTATAAGGGTAAAATGCCTCCAAAAAAATGTATTAAATTACACCTCATCACATACCCCTACACTTGGAATTTGCTTGCCCTCAAGCAAATAAGCTTTTCTGCCTTAACAAGATACATATCAGGGGCATTTAACTTACTCTTTAAAGGCTTTATGGCACAACCAATTAGACCTCGTAACTAGAAGCACGGGAAAAATATACTAGCACCTCACAATAAGTGTTTGGATTCTCTCTCTCTCTCTCTCTCTTGGTGTATAATGAATTATAACAATATGGAAATCAAAAATTTAACACTCATTACCTAGTCATAGCATACAAGTTATCATAGGCTTGATAAAGGATCAAACCTCCACGGCTAGCGTAAGTACTAATAGTTACCATCAAAGAGGACTTTTAAGGGTTGTGATGTGTAATTATGTGGGATACATGTAAACAAAAACGGATGGCATTTGGGAAAGTAACATTTGGGTGGATTTGAGTGAAGTGGTTAGTCATCATATGGGAATACACGTTGGCGTGGTTGCTAGTCGAAGACTCGGATAAGATATACAAACTCTACATCAAACTCTTTCTTTTTCTTTTCTTGACTCTATAATAGACTTGAACAAATAAATAAACAAATGCAAATGGTAGCCCATACATTTTTTTCCTATTTTTCTTCTTTTTCATTTTTTTCATACACTTTTGCCCTACCATTTGCACATTTAATACATCAATGGGGTTCATAGATCACCCCTACACTTGGACTTTTACATACTCGATAAGCAAACTAATCTAATGACCCGAATTGGTTGGATCAACATAACATGTAGACTACTTGGCAACATATGGGGGTCTTGGCTTAACTTTTCTTCCCCATTCTTCTGCAATATAAATACTACCATTAATCCCTATCGTCCTAAAAGAATATATACAAGGATAAAGACTTAGCAATCGTGTACTCCAACAATTAACTAGGGTTTAACACAACGATGTACTAAAAGCAAGTACATATAGGGTAGGCTAAGGTTTTGGGTGGCACGATTGGTTTAAGGGTATGGTTGAGGTTTCACTAGGGGGATTTCGCACTAAAAGTGAGCACGAAGCAAGGGTGTGGGATAGTTATATAGTCGGGGTCACCATAGTAACAATTACAGGTTTTAAACATGGGTTAATCCTAGTACATCTTATCATTTAGCAAATATTATTACTCACTATGCAGTCTCGGGATGCATCACTAAAGCAAGTTCTAAAAGTTATATACTACCGGTACACTCATATAATTTAATATCAATGCTTAACTCCAGAAAAGGCGACAAAACCACAAATACACTTCCGTAATGACGAAATAGACATACATGATTGCTCATTCCCTAACTCGAGAAGCTTAGAGATAATAAACTATCTTGGGCATCAAAGGTGAATACGCGAATTCCTAAAGATCTAGGGGTGTAAACCTCACAATTTAGGGGTGAATTCATTTGAGCGGAAGGGTTTTTGTGCTAGTCGTATAATTCCCTATCAATGAGACACTCCGGCTTCTTAGTTTCACCGGTATGTGTGATGAAAATTTTTAATGTGATGAAAATTTTAAATTTGGGCCAATATTTTCCTTTACGATTTATGTTTTGATAGATAACTAATCGTTTTAAGAACAAGCAAAGACAAATGGTGGAATTGTTTCTAAGGCTTTTATTTCCCCCCTACACTTATTTTGAACATTGTCCTCAATGTTCTACAAAGTACCCGTAAACGAATAAAGGGAAAAGAAAAGAGAGCGAAAGAAACTAGTACTCCCCTGGTTTTTCTTAAATTCGGAGAAGAAATAATGATCCTGGCTAAATCGTCATCCAAGAATTATCCACTTGAAACTCCTAAAAACTTCTGGGCTTCTCCTTATCAAATATAACCTGCAAATCAAAGACAAGATGCAACCATACCTAGCGTAAAATCGACGAGAATAATAAACATACAACTATATAACTTTATGTTTTGATTCAATGATAAATTTATTATTAAAAAAATAGGATGAATGTGTTAAAGTTATTCGTGGCTCCCTGCAGATTTTTAAGCAATGTACAAATTCCAGAAATTATACAAAAGATTTAAAAATAAAAATAAAAATTTCATGTATTAGAGTGGGGACGCCGTCTAGAAAATCCAGACGCCGTCTCCACTAACTGTAGAGAATTATTTTTTTCTCGTTCAGAATTTTTTACACGCATATCCATTGAGTATTTCCTACAAAAAGTTTACTGCAAAACCACGAAAATTATTAACACAAACATATGACTCGATCACACAAGACGCGAATTAATCTAAATTATTTATCTTGACTTGTTTGAAAATTTGGTTCTTATAAACCGGATTTTTCCCCTACACTTATTTTTGTAAAATACCTTCGAATGAGATTAAGATGAGGTTAAAAACATAACAAAGCATGATTAAAATAATTTTCAAACAATGGCAATAAATAAATAAAGAATTAAAACACACGACACTCCTAAAATGCAGAATTTAAAAGAAATTAGGTTGCCTCCCAACAAGCGCTTTTGTTTATTAGAGAGTCTTTGTAGCTAGACTCGGAGTCCTATTTCTAAGCATAATGAAAATGATCCAAGTTTAGGATGTCACTTGGATTTTCTTTGAGTGAAAGCTTTCTATTTGTCGAGATCGATTGAAATGCCCTATTAAACTTTTCTAATCGGGGTCAATTAACTCAATCCTAATGTGCCAAGAACCATCTCCTTCTTTTGGTGGCCTATGCCAATTAATCAGATTCTCAATTAAATCTTCTGATTCCCACATGTTCCTTTTTTAAGTTAATGAGTATGGCTCCTAGGAATTCTACCATTTTTCTAAACATTAAAACATCCTTAAATGGGTTTACCTCGGCATCTCTAGCTATTTCCTATTCTTCAGGTAGGTGATTGTTCAAAAAATCTCTTTTTGCATAGTATGGAGGTCGGGCACCTATTCCATCTTTACTAGTTTGGGTTCTATATGATTTACGTTTTCCTATGGTCGTCCAATAAGGCACATTATCATCACCAAAATCAAGTTCCTTAACCCCGAATATCGATCTAATGAGTCCTTCTCCTATCGCTATTTTGGCTTTCTTAAAATCTATTACGGCATTAGCGGTTGCTAGAAATCCTCTTCCTACAAGTAAAAGGCATGTCAGTTCTCTTTCCATATCTACCACATGGAAATCCTCAAATAGCTTTAATTTTCCTACATGAACCTCAACATTCCTTACGATCCCTACGGGATATGACTTAATTCCATCTGCTAATCCTAGGACATCATCGGTCTCTTCTAATAATCCTACTTTGAATGGAAGTAAGTTGACACGTGATCCTAAATCGGATAGGGTATCAAAAGGCTTGGAGTCCCCTAGTCTACAAGGTAGAATGAACAAACCCGGATCCTTCATTTTCTCAGGTGCAACACTCTGGATGTACTCGGATCCGTTGTTCTTAGTTCTAAGCTTACTATGTACTTATCAAGAAGAGCGTCATAAATTAGAACATGGTATGTGCCTAATTACACATACCATTTTCCATTAAAACTGGACATAAATGACCAAAAACGTACCAAAAATACACTGTATTTGTATGTTTTGCATTTGTAATGTGCAGGTAACGGATATCTAAGAAAAGGACAAAAATAAAGCCAAAATGACAAAACCGAGCATGAGAACGAAAAGAGCATGAAAGAAAAGTCAAATCAAAGTCAAAAGTCAACCAAAGTCAACCCGACAAAGTCAAAGTCAAAGGCGGAGCCGATATCGAAGAAATGTTAAATGGGTCAACCCGTACCCATCTAATGGGCCGGGTCAGCCCATTTAAACATTATGAAGACTTAAAGACTTATAAAAAGCTCAAGATCTCTTTTATACATACCCGGCCTAACACAAGCCTAAACAATATCCCATAACCCATCTTAACAAACATGTTAACCCAACCCCTTTTAACCTTTACACCGTTAGTCCTTTACGGACTAACGGTGCAAACATTTACCAACTTTAAGGGCCAAAGATGCGAAGTACAAGGACGATGGATACAATACATCTATACACCTTGAGGGACCAAACTTACCATTTTCTAAACTTTAAAAAAGGGCGCCAGTTACTGTACATCTTCTCAACAACACACAATGCGTGTATGTCCTTTCTTGCAGTATAACCAGCCAAAACTTCACTCCACAACAAAACATCACTGTCCCTCTTCCCCCACCTCACTAAACTCCATTTGCCACCTTGGCAATCCCATAATCCCCCATTCGTCAAGGGTAAATGACAAAGATTGAAGGGTCAAGATCAATGGACTTGGACACTACTCAAAATTGATGGATATGATTGATTGAAGACTTGCCTCACACATGAAGCACAACTGCCTTATGTCTCACACAAGAAACACACATCCTAGAATCTTCTTAAGCTTTATATAAATAGGACTTTGTAAGCCCGAATGAAAAAAAGTAGTTAACCTAGTTTTTAGTTTTTCATTCATTTTTATTATTGTCTTTAAAATTCCAAGTCTTGAAAACTTTTTAATCTTTAATGAAAATTTGATTTTTTTAAGTTATCTTTTGAATCCTTATTGTTAAAATCATTTCACAAGCTTTTATAAGCTCTTATTTAAACATATAATAAATCTGTTTTCATTTAAATATTAAGTACTTAAGAAAATTTTACAAAAACAAAAAAAACCAAAAAAATCCACTCCCTAAATTACCACAGCTTAATGGATGATAAGCCAAACTTGTATGGGCTTATGGACAATACTAGCTTGTCTTTTGACAAGCTAGAGCTTGTAGATTAGCTTTTTGCCCTGCTTGAGCAAGAGCTTTTGTAAGTTTCTATTTTCTTCATTTTCTTGCATATTACTGTAGCATTGCTTATTCTTGCTTATTTCTGCTTATTTATGTTTGCTTATCATGTTTAGTGCTTATTATGCTTGTTTTGTAGTTTAGAGATCATTTGTTTGAGTTTTCTTAGAATCTGTCATTATAGCTTATAAATTAGCATAATCTGTTATAGCTTATTTAGGTGTTTATTGGTTGTTGAAATTTGCTTAATGATGTTTGTTTAACTTGTTCAATATCTGGTCTTGGCAATTTGTGGTTTAAATCAGCCTTAATCTAGCTTAAAAGTGGTTTTTAATACTTAAAGGGGTGTTTGGCATAGTAGGTCAAAATGGGTAAAATTGGTTTAAAATGGTTTGGGTCACTTAGTCAAATTTGGCAAGTTAATTTAAGGTTATTTAATCTGTTTTTAAAGGTGGTCAAGGTTTAGAATTCATTTTTAAGGTTGTTAGTTATCATTGTTTCAATTTGTGGTAACCTAGTTTGATTATTAGCTTATTTTCTTAAAAATTGGATTAAGTGCTTAATGTTGTCATTTCCATACTTGTTTTTAAGCCTTAAAGTGCAGTAATGTGAACTAGAGTAAGTGTGCATTTGATTTTGTATTATAAGTCATATCTGTCAAAAATTTTCTAAGTGTTGTGTCTGTGTGAAGCAGCTTTTTTATTAAGCTTTTTAAGGGCTTATTTGATTTTCAAAATCATTTTTCTTTGTTGATTATTATAGCTTATTGGCCAAGCTTTTTAGTGGTATAAGCCACTAAGCAATAAGGATATGTTTGCTAGCTTATTTTTAAGCTAGAAAAGTCCTTTTAGGCTGTTTGGTTAACAGTATTGGCCAATGCGCTCATTTGCTTATTTAAGCTTATCTGCTTATTGCATTTGCTTATTTTAGGTTTATTCTTGCTTAATAGGTTAGTTTTAGTCCAATTTAGCTTATTTCCTTTAGGTTAGAGCTTATTTGAGCTTATTTGCATTTTAGTCTAAAATTTTAAGTCAAAAAGCCTTTTTAGTGAATCTATCATTCTAGCTTATTTTAGTTGCTTATTTTCGTTCAAATATGCTTATTAGGTGTAGTTAAGTTTCTGTGTTAGCTTATTTCTCTTTTTGGATTGCTTATTAGTGCTTAAATTGCTTAACAGTTTAGCATTTAGCCTCTTAGTCTAGTTAAGCAATCTGTCACCCTTTCAAGTGCTTATTCTATGCTTATTTGTGGTTTCTAAAAAAAGTGTTTTGATTAAAAGTGCTTATTTCTAAGTCCTTAAAAAAGTTGTAAAAAATAGCAAATAAAAACATTTGGGAAGGAGGGAAGCCCTAGGTGAGCCAAGGCTCGAACCTGGGACCTCAACCTCCCTCAACCAAACGTTTTAGCACACACACCCTCTACCACTAGTGCCCTTGGGTCTATTCTGTTAACTCTTGCATAATCTATATACTTAAGCACGTTTTGAGCCCATTAGCCCATAAGCACTTCGAGGCTTATTCCGGGCTTTTTAGAGCTTTTTGGTTAAGCTGAGTGGTTCCTTTCATTTTTCCTGCATTCCTCACATCATTTAGGACTTTCTTGCAATTTTTTAGATTTTTCCAACTTTACTTGTTATTTTTCTTTATTTTTCGTAGTTTAAAATTTTAGAAAATCATTTAAAAATAGAAAATTAATTCAAAAAAATACAAAAAAATAGTTTTTAGTTTTAGAATTAATATTTTTAGGTTTACAAACTTTACATTTTTATCATTTTTAGATTTTAAATTTCATTTTTAGATTTTTAATTTTAGTTTAGAAATTAGTTTTTAATTATAAAAAGTAGTGAAAACTATTTTTCTGAGTTTTTATCACATTTTAGACTTTTCTAATGTAGAAAATCATTTTTTGGAATTTTTAGGTGTTAATTTGTTATTTTCTAGAATTTTAAATAGATTAAATAGGTTTTTAATTTATAAAAAAATTATTAAAAAGTCAAAAAAATATAATTCCTTTTTAGAAAATTTTCTTTTGTCATTTTAGAGGTTTAGAAACTAAGTTTGCATTTTTAGGGTTTAATTTTGACTTAGTTGATAATTAGACGCGTTTTTAGGATCCCTTGTTTTCATTTTTGGTTTAAAATTGTGTTGCTTTAATTGTTTTTAGTGTAGATTGCATTAATTTTCCTGTAGTAATAAACCTCCATGTCTAATAGTACGCTCACTCTGACCGTCGATCTGAGGGTGGTAAGCTGTACTCATGTCTAGTCTTGTACCCAATGCTTCCTGAAGAGCTTGCCAAAAAGTGTGACTGAATCCGACCATCACGTTCCTGAAAATGATTGACAACCGCACACCATGTCTCGCTACAATCTCGTTGACATAAATCTTTGCCAGCTTCTCTGTTTTGTAGTCCTCACGAATAGGTAGGAAATGAGCCGACTTGGTCAGTAATCCCACAATGACCCCAAATCTTATCCATACCCACTGCTGCTTTTAGCATCTTTTGTGATAAAGTCCATTGCTAACTTTCCCATTTCCACTCAGAATTTCTGGTTGCTGAAAGAATCTCCTGATGGGTTTCTGGTGATCGCATTACTTAGAGCAGGTAAGACATCCTGCAAACGTACTCAGCAATGTCACTCTTCATACCAGGCCAGCCAAAATAAGTCTCTCAATCATAGTACATCTTAGCTGCACCGCGATGTACTTGAATATCTAGATGTATGACTTCAACCATGATTAATTTCCTACATCTCCAATTGATGGAATCCAGATACGATAAAGAAATTAAATTTCACCATCACTCTTGCTCAAAGTGCTTCTAATCCTCTTACCATTCAGTGGGCATGAGATCCTTGGAAGCTTCGCTCTGTGCTTCCAAAATCTAGTCCATAATCCAAATAATAGTAATACTCATAGCACGTACTCGTCTCGGCTTGATTCTTTCTTTTCTGCTCCAGGCATCTACCACCACTTGCCCTGCCTGGTGGTATTTGATCTCGCATCATAGATCACTAAGAAGCTCGATCTACCGCCTTTGCGCATATTCAACCTTTCTGATCGAATATGTACTGGAGACTCGTGTTGGCAGATGAATGACACTTTCGTAACCATAAATGATAATGTTCCTCCAGATTTTTAAAAGCAAACACCACCGCACCCAATTCCATGTCTGTGCATAATTATTCTCATTACTTCAACTGTCTTGACGCAAATGCTATCACTTTTGCCTTGCTGCATCATCTCGCACCCACAACCTTGTTTTGAATGCATCACAAAGACCACAAAGTCATCGGTCATCGGGAGTGCAAACACGAGCATTGCATAATTTTCTCCTGCGAATTTGAAACTTCCCTCTTTCTTATCGCCCACACATATGCCTAATATCTTTGTGTCAACAGTGAGGTGTTCTTGGCGATCTTGGAGAAATTTTTCGTTAACCTTCGGTATAACCCTGCCAATCCTAAAATAATCGATTTCTGTTGGTACTCAGGGTATTCTAATCACTTAATTAAGCCCATGTGGAGACCCGATTAAGAGAAACTCTTTGCATAATCTGCCATGAATTCTTATAAACAATTTCGCAACAAGGCAGCATTTTCAAGATCAATGAGTGTATGTAGACACTTTAAGTAAAATTCGACCCATTTGCTATAACTGGGTCATATTTTTAACATGTTTTTATCTCAAATGGATTATTTAGAAGTTATCTAGCTAAAAAGGGAATGGGTCAAGTAGATTCAAAGTTGTCTATTGTCTATTTCTAAATTAAGCTTTTAATAATATTATATCTTTACAATGATTAACACAAAGATCCACAAAAAGTGTTTATGGTTCAATTCCACCCAACCCGGTCTGTCTAAAATGGGATAGATCAGATTGACTCTGACACATTTATTTGCATTCTTTTTATAAATACTTAATCCGTTAATTATATTTACGAAGCTATTACAACAAGAGGTTTGTTATTTTGATTGAACGATATAAGAGGCTGTAGATATTTAAAATAAAATTTGGGTGACTTTAGTAGGCATCCATTTGTATTTTTTGGTGCATCTGTTAGTATGATTAGGGCATCCATTTGTATGTTTAGTGCATGTGTTAGTATTAGGGCATATTGGTTTGATTAGGGCATCACTCGAATTGTTACAAAATTTGTTTGTATAATTAGTGCATCTAAAAAATGTGTTACGGCATCTCTTAGTATGATAAGAGCATCATGTTAAGTTAGTGCATCGTTGGAACTATTTGGACATCTGGTTGTATACTACATCATATCTCCAAGAACATGTAGTTGTAACTGTAGGACCTTCTACTGCTAAACACATGTAGATGAACTTAATGAGTAGTTAAAAGACATCTTGTTGCAACTAATTATTTAATTTTGATTAGTTAGACATGATCTTACAGGTACCTTAAGAGCCGAAGTGATCAGCAGTTGAGTAACTAGAATCATGAGAATGACACTAACACATGTAAGCCTAAAGATGTTCAAAAGGGCAGGACGGTTGTGCCGTTGCGTTCTTGTAGCCTGGAGTATGTTCAACAATTCTTTCAGTTTCTCTACTAATAACAATCAGCCATTACCCGTGAAAAAAAGAGGCATTTCATGGAAAAGTAACAGGGATAATACGTTTGGAAAAGATGTCCAAATCCCACTTCTGACGTATCTTATTTTTTATAATTTTTGTTCCTTAAAGATTAATACTGGTAACATGTATAGTATTTAATTTTCTTTTTTATTTGTTCATTTTGTATTTTAAGGTTCTTTGATATCTATGAATGTTATTGGTTGAAATAATAAGACATCTCTTATGAATCTGTCCTTGTCAAAAGAAATTCGTCCCTCTTTGAAATTGTTGTTTGACTAACTTGTTTCTTAGAAATTTACATAGATTTTGAATTTTGTACAAGACAATTCGTTCTATAAGTTTGACAAGGATGTTAAGATGATCTATAAAATTTGTTTATAACATAAATATTTTTTCTTGGTACCATGATATCGACACTTAAATATCAGATTTGGTTAGCAAATGGTCCTGACCACATAAACAAAGACAAATTTCCTGTTTTCAAAGATAGACGTAACAGATTCACAAAATAGCGAAAGATCAAAACCTAACACATCGAACTTATAGTGGTTCTAAAATCAACACGGTGTCTGATAATTGCACAACTCTAGAATAAAAGTAGCTTCCCGAAATCTACCATAACTTTCAGTTGTGAAAACAAACAACAATCTACAACAAGATTGATAAGTCCTACAAATCGGTTTATATCCATTTCTGAGGAAGCGTTGCGACAACAAATTCCGGATTTGACGGGCCACCATTACTTCCACTTGCTGCTAGCAAAGCAATCAGACTTATACCGTGAACTCTCCCTTCAGCACCTGTTGACGCCCTTGGCCCAGCTGCCATATTCCCGTGTTGGACCCCAAAAGGTCTGAGAAGAGAACCAATAACAGCAGGTGGTGTAGCTGATGTCAAAAAATTAACAATGATACAGAGGGACTTTATTGGGAGGTAAACATGTCAAGTATACATATTTATGTATGTAATATTTACCTTTGCTCTATTGAGTATGACACGAAGTAATCATCAGCAAGTTGCCCAATGCACCATTGGATCCATATGAAATGATACCTTCTTGCATTTGGAGTGAACTCCTATGACATTTTTAAAAACCAAACATCTTAAAAGCTTATCGACGCATATGTAAAAAAACCATTTGACAAGGCAATGGATTTAGGCATTTAGCACAATATTGATTAACAAACAAAATACAGTGGCATCAGCGGCTCAACGACATATGGCCATGATTTGACCAACACATACATTATACAGTAACATTATCAGTACCTGCAGTGGGGTACAGTAAAAGCTGGAAACTTTGTGATCTTTCGAGACTGGCATATTTTTAGGAGACATATTCTCCCGAGCAGCCTCAAAGAAATGTGATACAGCTCACGAATGTCAAGTCTTAAAAAATAGAGCTCTAGCGATTTCTCCATTCTTTTTTATGGGCTGGTGGTGTTTAATAGAAGTACATACATAGAAAACAATTATGATATAAGTTACATTAGTATTAGTTAACTGCTTGGATCATTTAAGCATTCTTTTGACATCAGTTTCATTTTACACGCAAGCGTGTAACACCGATTGTCTTATGTTTAGGTCCCTTCAATATATAATAGGAATATTTTCAGTCAGGTATATGATGAATTCATTGCAGTCCAGCTTTTTAATAGGTAAGGCGCCTCTAATTCAAGAAAAAATTTCAATGATGTTACTCAAGTTTCTAATAGTTATTCATCTTATCATTCTAAAGCTTACTGATTCGACAGACCAAGGAATGGGACTTTTAAGTTAATATTTCATTTATAGCCAAATATCAGAGTTATACATTAGGTCCCATAAGTTTTTTGTCCATAAACACTCTCCAACATATATTTGTACAAAATCTCAAAAGATGACTTAAGTTTTATGAAAGACAAAAGTTGCCATATAATTTAGATAAAACACAAGTATTCTCATCTTCATTTGATATACGCCACGGCTCCCCTTCAGTCTTCATACCTAGGACCTGAAATTTACATGCTAAAAGTCAACACAAAGGTTGACGTGAAATCCATAGGTTTTGTTGGTAAATTGTAGACCACAAGAGATGATGTAATTAATAGACTCTTAAAACACATTTGACGTAGTCCAAACGTTTATTATTGCACTAGGCTCATGCGACACGAGCCTTACTAGTTTTCGTGACGCAAATGTATTGGATGCTGCAAACAACATAAGTTGTTCTCAGATGTTAAATGCACCTATGGTCAACTTCTGTTTGTGGACCAGAAATTCTCGGTGGATTGTCAGTCACGAATAGATCTATCCACAAACACTCGCGCTCACTACAATAGCAATTGACGGTTCATGATATAGTAGGGACTTAATTGGCAATAGTGGTAACTTAGGCAATAATATTCAGGCAGTAATCTGGATAGCATACAGTTTAAAACACTTTGAAAACACTTAGAAAAACACTTGTGTCCAAATACGTAAAATAAGCCATGTAATTCACCCCTTAGAGGTAAGCTAAAAACAATTAAGTAGTAAAAAGGGGTGCTTATGATCTACTTGTGTATGATAGTCCAATAATCCTGATAAATTGTCACGCAATAACGTTTTGAGTTGCAACCATATAAATTATAGGTCGGAATTAAAGTTACCGTAGTTACTTCATTTATACATTTCATATAATCTTATAGGTAGTTACGTAGAGCTATAGTCGGGCTTGCATTATATTAATAGAGGGGTCATGAGCATGACGATCGAGGAGTTAGGATACTTTAAATCGTAAATCCACAACATCGTCGATTACGCCATCGAAGAAGGCCTCATTATGAAAATCACTCAGTTAATATAGCACTTGATCACCATCAATTATTCTAGTATAGCATAATCTTCACGGAGATAATCGTTTAGTAAAATAAATATTTATAAAGTGAAAACGTTTATAATAACTTTTCGTAAAAATGGACCTAATTTGGTTTTAAGCCCGTGTGCTCGCTAGTTCTTACGTCTAATCGCGTTCTTCATAGTATGTTACGATGCGATCAAACATATTACATTTTCACGTTTTAAGTTCTGTTATGAATAGTAAAATTACTGTTCAAAAGCTTCGTTTGGTCGTTTTAATTAGCGTAAACTCGTAACGCGGTACTTATTCATTTTAACTTCCGATTAGTGATTCCTTGAGTAGTTCTCGTTATTAAAAAGTTTATTATTTTTTAGATGTTTTTAAAAATAAAAGGTTGCTGTATGAATAGTAAAACATTTTTTATTAAAAATGGTTTTATAAAAGTATTTTTGTTGTAAAGATCGTTTTTTATACGTATCTTTTTCGTTTTATAGATGCGTTTTTCGAGTTCTTGTTCATTATGGAATCAATCATGAGGGACGTAATTATAACTCTAAAATATCTAAAGCTACTGTCCTAAGTTTCGAATTAAAACAAGCCCCTAAATTGTATTTAAGTGTTATAACTTTATAAAAAAACTTGTTTTTTATGTATTATTAACTTAGTAGTTTACTATAATATGACTCTCAATAAAAACATATTATTTACATATTTGGTACTTTAATAAGTTAAATATAATCCCTAACTTAACCATGGTCTAACTTGGTTACTTTCTAACCCTAGGTTAAAGTTTACATGACAAGTTGTAAAGGTGTAAGAGTTTACTTTATAAAATATCTAGATATTTATGTATAAGATGTAAACTTTGAAAAGTCTTGGTCCCATCTATAAAATTTCGGCATAATATGTATATATATGATGTTATATTTATTATTTTGAGTATTGGGTATAATCGTGGGTATTCGTTTAGGCGTAGTTAGGTTTTAGAACTTCCGGGAATGCCGAAACGCGTTTTATTACGAAACGTAAGCATTTTACGTAGCCAATAAAAATAAGATGAACAAAGTTATTAATTATCCTCATAATAATCATATAACACTTGCTTGATGTAAACATTTAATTGTTTAATGCCCGTTTACATTGTATGATCATTTTCAGTCTACGCGATTTAGCTTAACGATTAAAATTAAAAGTGAACGCGTACGAGAAAAAAAATAAATAGTGAAATTAAATAGTATTGTAAATGACCTGAAAATACGGAATGTTACAGTCCTTCCCCGTTAAATGAGCCTTGTCCTCAAGGCTCAAGTTGCGACATTTGACGAAGGTACGGGTTCGGAGAAAAGATGCGGATATTTTATCCGGAATTGGTCTTCTCGTTCCCAGGTATACTCAGCTCCTTGCCGAGAGTTCCAACGAACTTTGACTAATGGGATTCTTCTTCGCTTTAGCTTCTTCACATCTCGTTCCACGATCTCAAGAGGTTCTTCAACAAAACGAAGATTTTCATCAATCTCGATCTCATCCAAAGGCACTTGAACATCTGGCTCCGCCAAACATTTCTTGAGGTTTGACACATGAAACGTGTCGTGAACACAACTTAGCTCCTGGGGTAACTTCAGCCGATAAGCCACCGGTCCAACACGCTCGATGATTTCAAATGGTCCGACATATCGTGGTGCTAGTTTTCCTTTCTTACCAAATCGTACCACTCCCTTCCATGGAGATACCTTCAGTAACACTCGGTCTCCAACTTCGAATTCAAGAGGCTTACGTCTCTTATCAGCATAGCTTTTCTGGCGACTTCTTGCCGTTTTCAATCTTTCCTTGATTTGAAAAATCTTTTCAGTCGTTTCTTGCACAATTTCTGGTCCAATAAGCTGACTTTCTCCAACTTCAGTCCATATTACGGGGGATCTACATTTCCGCCCGTACAGAGCCTCAAATGGTGCACACTTAATGCTTGTGTGGTAACTGTTATTATAAGAAAACTCAATCAATGGAAGATGAGTATCCCAACTGCCACCAAAATCCATAACACAGGCTCGAAGCATATCCTCCAGCGTCTGAATAGTACGCTCACTCTGACCGTCGGTCTGAGGGTGGTAAGCTGTACTCATGTCTAGTCTTGTACCCAATGCTTCCTGAAGAGCTTGCCATAAGTGTGACGTGAATCGACCATCACGGTCTGAAATGATTGACACCGGCACACCATGTCTCGCTACAATCTCGTTGACATAAATCTTTGCCAGCTTCTCGGTTTTGTAGTCCTCACGAATAGGTAGGAAATGAGCCGACTTGGTCAGTCTATCCACAATGACCCAAATCGTATCATACCCACTGCTGCTTTTAGGCAACTTTGTGATAAAGTCCATTGCTAACTTTTCCCATTTCCACTCAGGAATTTCTGGTTGCTGAAGAAGTCCTGAGGGTTTCTGGTGTTCGGCTTTAATCTTAGAGCATGTAAGACATCTGCTAACGTACTCAGCAATGTCTCTCTTCATACCAGGCCACCAATACAAGTCTCTCAGATCATAGTACATCTTATCTGCACCCGGATGTACTGAATATCTAGATGTATGAGCTTCATCCATGATTAATTTCCTTACATCTCCAATTGATGGAATCCAGATACGATCAAAGAAGTAAATTTCACCATCAGCTCGTTGCTCAAAGTGTCTTTCTAATCCTCTTAGCCATTCAGCTGGGGCTTTGAGATCCTTGGAAGCTTCGCTCTGTGCTTCCAAAATCTTAGTCTTAAGTCCAGAATGAATAGTAATACTCATAGCACGTACTCGTCTCGGCTTGAGTCTTTCTTTTCTGCTCAAGGCATCTGCCACCACATTTGCCTTGCCTGGGTGGTATTTGATCTCGCATTCATAATCACTAAGAAGCTCGATCCACCGCCTTTGGCGCATATTCAACTCTTTCTGATCGAATATGTACTGGAGACTCTTGTGGTCAGTGTAGATGACACTTTTCGTACCATAAAGATAATGTCTCCAGATTTTAAGGGCAAACACCACCGCACCCAATTCCAGGTCGTGGGTGGTATAATTATTCTCATGTATCTTCAACTGTCTTGACGCATATGCTATCACTTTGCCTTGCTGCATCAGCACGCACCCAAAACCTTGTTTTGATGCATCACAATAGACCACAAAGTCATCGGGTCCATCGGGGAGTGCTAACACAGGAGCATTGCATAATTTCTCCTTCAGAATTTGGAAAGCTTCCTCTTGCTTATCGCCCCACACATATGCCTTATTCTTTTGAGTCAACAGGGTGAGGGGCTTTGCGATCTTGGAGAAATTTTCGATAAACCTTCGGTAGTAACCTGCCAATCCTAGAAATGAACGGATTTCTGTTGGTGACTCAGGGGTCTTCCAGTTCTTGACTGACTCAACCTTGCTAGGATCCACGTGGATACCGTCTCGGTTGACCACATGTCCTAGGAACTGAACTTCCTTCAACCAAAATTCGCACTTTGAAAATTTGGCGTACAACATCTCCGTCTTGAGTAAGTCTAGAATTGTGTACAACTTCTCCTTCTTGAGTAAGCCCCTAAAATCGTTTTCAGGTGTGACTTCATGCTTTCTTATGATTTTGAGTAGATTAAGATGTCGTCAACATGAACTACAATTACGAAAATTTTTCCAAATTTACGGCTTGCAGACGCGGTCCATTAAAGTCATTAAATATTGCTGGGGTGTTTGTCAGTACAAATGGCATTCGACTGTGAACTCAAAGTGTCCGTATCAAGTCTAAACGCACGGGTCTTCGGTATATCTTCCTCTCGGGGACTCTCAACTGCATGATTATTCCCGAGCGAAGATCGATCTTGGAGAAGAAACAAAAACAGCGCACTTGTAATTGGTTCAACACAAAGTCATCAATTCTGGGGAGTGAGAGGGGGGTAACGGTTCTTTATAGTCAACTTGTTTAGTTTCCCTGTTGTAAGTCAATCATTCTCATCAAACCGTGTTCTTTCTTCTTGACAAAAGGCACTGGGTAGCTCCCCAATGGTGAGTGACTTTTTCGAAAATAAAAACCCTTCTCTTAAGAGTTCTTTAAGCTGGTGTTCGACCAATTCTAAACATTTCTAAAGGGGCTATAAATAAACCGGGTTATGAAGATCTAACAACTGGCGATGTGCGCCTGGAATCAGATCATTGCGAAATTCTATCTCTCGGACAATAGGTAAACCTAACAGCTGTCAGGGAAAAATACCTAGGGATGTCTCGAATAACACGTATGTCATTCACGCTTTTCTATCAGCCTTGATACATGCAAGGTGAACCAAGATCCTTTTTCCGGTTCTCGCCTTTGAAACTTTAAGATCTTGCCATTCGAAAGAGGAATACGGACAATCTTCTATAACAATCGATGGAGAGCTCGATGATATGCCAACCAAGCCATTCCAATGGATAAAATCAAACACTTCCCTAGCCGGGTTGGCAACAAAGTCTATTTTGAAACACCGGTTAATTTAACAAGATAAGGTGCAATAGTAAAATGGTATGGTGCTAACGAACTTTTCTGTCTGCATAACTCTACTTCGTTTGCTGTGTTTAGAGTGGGGGCAGGGGCACTATTAATAGAAGGCGTAAACGCAAGAAGCTACAAAACTCTTTCAGCACCCGAATCAAAGAGAATACACGCGTGGTGTCATTAAGAATGAAACGTACCCGTGACACCATTCGGATTCTGTGTGGATTTTCAACCAGCACGTAAGCTCTTCCCACGAAGGCTCCATCATTCTTACTGGTTTCCACCGCGCTTTTGGACACTTGTCCTTGAAATGTCCTTTTCACCACACCCCGAAACATGTCAACAATTCCTTGCAAGGAAGTCATTACTGCACCCTGGAGCCTAACTCTGCGCTAATCCTTCTCCATGTGACTATCCTTTGACATCTCTAGCACTTTTGAGGATGCGGTCCCTGATGATGTAAGAGTTGCACCGGTTGCATTTTTGGTAAATTTCTAGCAGAAATCTTTCCTCCAGCGAGGGCTTTGCAGCATATGCCTCCAGCCTGACAGTTTCTGGTTCTCCTGTTTTGTTGCTGGTGGATGATTGTTGTTCGGTTCGGTTATTGGTGTAGTTGTGGTTATTGTTGTTGTTGTGGTATTGTTTGTGTTATGGGTATTGTTGTTGTTGTTTCTCTGGTTGTTTCCCATTTCCTTTATCGCGCACTTTCACCAATTCTTGCAGCTACCTGAACTGCTTTCTCGCTAGTTCACGGTGCATATGGATGGCATCATGCAGAGTTGCAAGCTTTGAAGAAGTGATATTTCCTTTGATTCTTTCAGGAAACCCACGAATGTACTTTTTAATCTTCTTTCTTTCAGTGGACACCCTATTAGGGGACCACATCTAGGCCCAGTTCGTGCTCCCAGGAAACGATTATGTAAGCTTTCGATATCATCTCTTTCAGAGGTCAGAGGGCCAGTTCTTGTTCCATCCTTTGGGGATTTCAGTTGCTGCGGCAGTATTCAAGTGGTCATCATAGCTTTTCACGTTGCCACAGGGGATCTAATTAGCATTTAGCAAAAGTCCCAAAGCTGAAACATTTTCGTTCCCACCAGGTTAGATACGACCCTCAAACGTGCACATAGCAAACTTCACTTTGTCATTTCAGCACTTTTGAAATTTCAAACACTTGCTCCTTCTTTTTCGAAACTAACGTTTCAGTCGACTACACCTTCAGTCCCCTTTAAAAGAGGTGAGGCTTGCCATTTATAAATGTCTTATATGAACATCCATGCATCTCTGGTACAATAGTTCCTCCAGTATTTGTTGATCCGGATCCACCAGTATTGTTTGAGTCAACTCTAGTCTTTTCATATTTTTCAATGGCTTTGGCCACACGCTTTTCCACTATCTTCCTAACAGATTTCTTCTTAAATCTCCTAGGCGGCATGATTCTGGCAACACAAGTACATAATTCGTTGAGACATTTGTATAAAAGTTATAGCAGAGTCATAGCACATGGTAAATGAATAGAGGAATGATATAAATAATCATAAATTAATTCAGTGATAGTCAATATATTATAATTGTGATGGAATAGATATGATATGTCAAAGATAGAGTAAGAGATCGAAATTAAAACAAGTATTTAATTTGTAAGATTATATACAATGCAATAATGACATCGGAAAAAAGTAAGTAAGGATCAGGAATACGCGCGCATGGATATCAGATAGCGATGAAGGATTCTGTATTTAAAAATAAAAGAAAAGAAAACCTTTAAACTTTGTGGTTATAGACTAGGTTTTGAAAATGACCCAGTTTCCTATAACCTTGGCTTTGATACCATCGTTAACACCCTCAAAATCTGGTAGCAGAGGAATGGTAACATGGGGTGCTACGTCAAAAGTACAAACAATCAAGATATAGGAAATCGACTTTACCTCTTGGGCGTTTTAAGGATAGATTTTTTTCCATTCGATGCCATAGCAAAATATCAGAGTTCATACATTAGGTCCATATGTTTTAAAAGTCATAAACATTTCAAGTACATATTTAATTAAACAGAAGCTTCATAATACCAAAAGCATTGATTAAGTTTTATAAAGATAATAAATAGTTGCATTAAATATAGGATACAACAACAGAATCCACTTTCATTGATATCCGTCACGGCTCCGTCTAATCCAAACCACCCCCACCCCCATTCATACCTTGGACCTGAAATTACATGCTAAAAGTCAAAAAATAAAACACAAAAGTGTTTGAGTGAAATCATAGGTTATCGGTAAAAAAGGGGGACCACAAGATCGAAGTTCTATGTAGACTCTGAAACACATTCAGAAGTCCACAACGTTTATTTATTGCATAAGCCTCATGACCCGAAGTCTTAATAGATTTCGTATCCAATCAGAATATAGAATGCTGCCACACAACCTAACACCTCTCAATGTTAAATGCACCTTGATCAAACTAGTGACCCAAGGAAAGGTGGGGTGCATTGTCACGTCCCGGATAAATCTATCCACAACACTCCGCGCTTACTACAATATGCAATTTAACGGTTCATGATTTAAATAGGGACTTCCCGGCAACTAAGAGTAACTTAGCAATAATATTCAGGTAGAAATCTGTGATAAATAACACTGTGTAAAAATTTTGAAAAACACTTAGAAAAAACAATGTGTCCAATAAGTAAAACAGCAATGAAATTCACCACGTAGATTTTGTAAAACAATCACGTAGTAAAAAGGGGGGGCTATGAATCACCTCGATTGTGACACGCGCCCGCTAATCAACAAGTATTCACAATAGAAAAATGCGTCACGAAGGAATCCGAAGGCAACCTAATCCAATATAGGTCGTATAAGTACTAAACACTTGATTATTTATAGGTCGTATAGCTCATCATACTATCGTTCGGGCTATCATAATTAAGAGGTCATGTAGTGACGTTTGAGGAGCTAGGACACTTTAAATCGTAAATCCAAAACTCGTCCGTTACGCCACCCGAAGAGGCTCTATTATGTAAAAACTCCCTAGTATTCTAGTACTTGATTTTACTAACCGGCCACCACCTATAAATTCTATATAAGCTACATCTCCATCTATCGTTTAGTGAAATCATATTTTATAAGTAAAAACGTTTATTAAGTTAAATTTAGTTAAACCGGCGTTAAACTTTTCGTTTTTTAGTCCGTTTCTTTCGTTTATCTTACGTCCACACCTTCGTATTAAGACCGAAGTTTATCAAAAATATACATTTTCAAAATTTTGAGTTTTTTCTGATGATAGTGATTTTATCTGTTCATAAAACCAGTTATATTTTATTTTTATAAATTTAGTTATCGTAAATCTCGGTAAATGTCGTAACTTAATACGTTTTTAACTTCCGTTTTTAGCGATTCTTCGAGACGGTCTTCGTATTTAAAAGTTTTATCTATTTAATTGATGTTTTTAAAGTATTAGTTTCTGTGTGTGGTATAGTAACTTTTAAAAAAATATTATTTACGTAAAGACTTGAAATGTCGTATTCTTTTTTTCGTTATTATAAATCGGTTTGTTTTCGAGTTCTTATCCTTTTGGACATCGTCATGTCATGAGGCGTACTATCTTTATAAAAACATCATAGGGCCCCCGCCCCGTTACCATACACGAACAAAACAGCCCCTATGTATCTTTTCGGGTTATATTTATATAACTTTGTTAGTTATATACTTTTTAACTTATCAATTACCCAAGTCTTTTATAACTTTTATATCATAAGCCATACATTATTATTATGTCATTAGTCCATGTTATATTCACACCATATCCACAAGATATGGTTACAAAATTTCTAATCGCAAAGCAAAAAATATGTTTTATTGTTTAAAAACATCATAGTGGTGGATTTTGCCATATAGAACCAATATATGCATAAAATGAATAAATGTAAGACATAAAGGTTTTTGGATAACCTTCAGAGTGATATAATTGCTACCAATACAATCTAAACCCTTCGCGTTTTTGATTTTAAACCCTAGCTTGCAACATCTTGAAACCCTAAACCCTAATCTTTTATTTTTTCTTGCTTAACACTTGTTAAGGCTTAACAAAACTCAAACCATCTAGTTTATCTATAGTATCATGTAGGGATTATGTGTAATTATTGTAAATAAATTTTTTGTAAGGATATTTGGTATGTTGTTTGAGTGAGCCGTGAGCTAAGAGGGGGAAGGAGGAGAGCTTTTTGTGTTTTACACCTTAAGAATGAGAAGTGTTTGTGATGTATTACCCCTAGCAAATGCCTTAAATACCACAAGGTGAGCCTCTGAAAGTCGGTCTTTGACCTAGTTCAAAGAAACACTTGAGGGTTTCATGGAGTGTCTTATGGTCTTTGGAACCTCCCCAATGAGGGTCTTAAGGAAGATGTTTGGGTCAAATGTTTTTCCTTGTCAAAAACTAAGCTTTAATTTATTGATATGTGTTCTTAATGTCACTAAGAATGGAAGTTGAGCCAGATTTAAGGATTGTGTTATCTAGATATTATTTTGATAGAAATGGCTAGTTATTACTTTGAAGTTTTTAAAATGTGTTATGTTAAATGTAAAAGGTGTAGTTTTATTTATTATAGTGGATTAAAGTGTATACTTGGAATTTGATAAGTCTTGGTTTTTCATTTTTATGTGTGGCGTCCCAATTAACAATATGGGTTAAAGTATTATAAGCTTGCGCATGAAAAATAATAATGGGTATTTGTTGAAGCGTAGATTAATTTTTGTGGTTCCGGGAATGCCTAAATGTATTTAATTGCGAAACGTAATTATTTTACGTGTAAAGTGTCATATGCTTAAAATTGAGAATGAAAAACTCAAAAAGGAAGTCACTAGATTAAATAAATTTGAAAAGAGCACACAATGTCTAAATGAAATGTTAAGTAATAAAAAACCCTTCGGTGAAAAATTGGGTTTAGGATTTAATTCATTTGAAGCATCATCTAGTGGAACTAAAGAAATAAAATTTGTAAAAGCTCAAAAAAAGGTGTCTTCTGATGGAGGTCCCATAAATATGGGCGGCCCCCAAAACAATTATGGGGCCGCCACCAGTTGGTACACCTGAATCTGAGAAAAATGTGTCTTTTCAAAAATCTATTTTGGGTCCTAGACCAAAACACATAATAGTAAACAATGTAATAGTTCCCGTTGCTAGTGTGATAATGGAAGTTTAGCAAATTTAAATATAGCCTTATCAACTCGGAGTTGGATTTTTTTTAAAACCAAAAATTTTAGATCCAAAACTCACATAGAGAGTAAGAAGTATGTCAAAAAATAATTATCATCGTCCTAAAACACCGCAACCAAAAATAAACATTGGTCGACAAAATCAACCTCGTGGTTTTCCTGTAATTTGTAACAACTTCCCACGTCAAAGTTACATGCCATGGGAAATGTGTCTTCCATTTCTACATCCCAACCAATTGCATCAAATGCAAGGGATGTTTAGCACTAACAACTTTGGACCCATGAGATATTAGGGACCAAATATTTGAGGTGTTGCCTTATATAAATAGATAAGCCTTGGAGTCGACTTGGAACCCGATGAGTGAATAAAGGATAGCGGATGCTCCAAACACAAGACAGGTAACCAAAAGCTCTTCTCAAGCTACAAGGAATACAACGGAGGTAATGTTATTTTTGGTAGTAATCTTTGCGGTAACATCATTGGCAAATGTACGATTTCAAATGACTCTTTCAAAATAGATAATGTAGAGCAATCTAGATAAACTTAAGATTTAACTTGTATGTATAGGACAAATATGTGATAATAAAAGTGTAGTGTAACTTGCTCAGAAACATGATGGTAGAAATTACTAAGGATGGTAAGGTCATAGTAGAGGTTATTAGGAAAGAAGACTTATATGTGATGAAATTAGGAAACAAGCCTAAAGACAAAATTTGTCTAGCAACGATTGATGAAACTCCACGTTGTAGATAGGAGAATTAGGTACACAAATTGGCGTTCTCATTCAATCGTTAGGATCTAAGAAATTAAATTGAGAAATTTACCTAAGCTTAAGTTTGATCACCACTTCTGTGATGACTTGCAATAAAAAAAAAAAAAAAAAAAAAAATTGGGAAAGCAAAGCACTACGCTTGTCATAAGGCTAAAAATATAGTCTCAACGACTAGATGCTTAGAACTCCTTCAGATGGATCTCTTCGGTCCATCCTCCGTACGGAGTTACGGCGGAGGAAACGCTTTTTTTACACCTTTAGTCATACGCGCAGATGACTACTCTAGGTATACTTGGACTAGATTCCTTAGGATAAAACCGAAGCTTTCGTGTCAATTCGAAAATATTTTGTAATAAAATTCAAAACGCAAATTAGGATGTAACTATAGTGTCAATAAGAATGACCCGGTCTAGGGAATTTGAATTAATGAGGTGCAAATTTCGGAGAGTTTTGTTAATGCCAATAATGGCTTTACACATAACTTCTCGCTATCACGCACTCCTCAACAAAATAGGCCGCGCGCCGGCGGAAAGGAAAAAAATAAGACACTTCAAGAAAGAAATGAGTAAGCCTATGTTGATTGAGAAATCGTTTACCACAAAAGTTTTTTGTTTGTAACACAAGTAGACACTTCAACACAAATTCTCAACAGCAATCGCTAATTAGAGCCATTTTTAGGGAAAGACAAAAACAACCTTACAAGCTCTTAAGAGGTAGGTAACCTACTCTAGATTACTTTAAGGTTTTGGAATCATGGTGTTTTCATTATTAAAACACTAAGAATACCTTCCAAAGTTTGACCAAGTCATACACCAAGTTATCTTTTTAGGTTACTCACAAAATAGTTAAAGAATAATCATTTCTTATACAAACATTACTAGGAAAGTCGAAGAATCACTCAACGTGACATTCAAATGAAACTCCTCTCCACCATCTAAGGACATCACCTTGGTGGATGATGACTTAGAGAAGAAGAATCAATTAAGGTTAACGAAAAAAAACACTAGTGAAAATGACCATTAGGATGAAAACTTTAGAGATTGACAAAAATAGTCAAAATTAAGGAATCTAGGAAACATCCAATTAGGAAAATGTCATAGAAGGAAACTTTAACGATAAGAAACCCGTAGGGCACAAGCCCAAAAACCAAAGTAACTTCTTTTGTTTATATAACTATAGAACTAAGACATGTGAATGAAGCCTTAACAGATGATAGTTTTGATAGACGCATGCAAGAAGAATTAACTCAATTCATTGCTAACACTAGTACAAAAAATTGGATTTTGCTACACCAAAAAAGTGTGACGATATACATATAGTCACACATGCGTTTTCGAATGTGTGTGACAAAAGCTCGCGCGATCGTAGGGTGTTTATGGTCATATTTTTGAGCTAGTGTCCGTATCCATTAAAAAACAGTGACCAAAAGTGTTAATAAGTGTGACCGTAAACACTGTACAAGCACACAAAGCATGTTTTTTGTATATTTAGTCACATACAAATAAGCATAAAGTGGCCAAAAGTGTTAATAAGTGTGACCATATGCTGTTTAAAGTGAAGAAATATGTATTTTGTGTGACTAATGTTCATCCAATAGCCACATGAATTGTATGTTTGTGTGGCCTTTTGTAATATTTAGTCACACAAAGCATGTTTGTTTTGGGTATTTAGTCACATACAATTAAGGATAAAGTGGCCAAAAAGTGTTAATAAGTGGACCTAATGGTGTTTAAAGTGAAGTAAAAAGGTGTATTTTGTTGTGACTAATTTGTTCATCCAATGGCCACATGAATGCAACCTTTTTTTTATTTTATGTTTATGTGGGCTTTTTGTAATTATTTAGTCATACAGAGCATGTTTGTTTTGGGTATTTAGTCACATACAATTAAGCATAAAGTGGCCAAAAGTGTTAATACCGTGTCGAACTATATGGTTGTATAAAGTAAAGATTTTGTGTATTTTGTGTGACTATTGTTCATCCGATGGCACATGATGTTCTGTTTAATGTGGCTTTTTTTGTTAATATTTAGTCATACAAATCCTGTTTTTGTTTCTGGGTATTTAGTTAACATACAAATTAGCATATTTAAATTGGCCAACGTGTTATAAGTAGTGATTCATATGCTGTTTTAAAGTTGAAGAAATGTGGAATTTTGTATGACTATTGATCTTTTAATGGCCACATGAATTGTTGTTGTGTGGCCTTTTGATATTTATGTCACACAAAGCATGTTTGTTGTTTGGGTTTTTTTTTTTTATCACATTACAATTAGCATAAAGTGGCCCTAAAAGTGTTACTAAGTGTGACCATATGATGTTTGAAGTGAAGAATGTGTATTTTGTGCGCGAGACTATTGATATCCAATGGCGCCACATGAAATTTTATGTTTGTGCGGCCTTTTTGTACATATTAGTCACACAAAGCATGTTTGTTTTGGGTTTTAGTCCCATTACAATTAAGCATATAAAGTGGCCAAAAATGTTAATTACAGTGTGCATATGTTGTTATAGTGAAGAAATGTGTATTTTGTGTGACTATTGTTCATCCAATGGCCACATGAATTTTATGTTTGTGTGGCCCTTTGTAATATTTAGTCACACAAAGCATGTTTTTTTAGTATTTAGTCACATATAATTAAGCATGAAGTGACCAAAAGTGTTAATAAGTGTGACCATATGTTGTTTAAAGCGAAGAAATGTGTATTTTGTGTGACTATTGATTATCCAATAGCCACATGAATTCTATGTTTGTGTGGCATTTTGTAATATGTGACCAAAAACGAGTTAATAAGTAGTGATTCATATGTTGTTTAAAGTGAAGAAATGTGTATTTTGTGTGACTATTGATCATTCAATGGTCACATGAATTTTATGTTTGTGTGGCCTTTTGTAATATTTAGTCACACAAAGCATGAAATTTAATGATGACCGATTTCACATTTTGTTCTAAATAATAGCCACGTGAATACTTCACGATGTGACTGTTATGAATATATTGGTCACATATAATCACCTTAAATGTGGCCATAAACATAATTTAGTCACACATTTGTGATATGTTGTGGCTATTGTAAAGGCTTATATGTTACCTGAGCGTTTGCTAAAATAAATGTGCTCTCACATTTAGCTTTTGGCAAGCTAACACAAACTAAACTTTAAACACACATATTTAAGATACGTGCGACCATTTACTGGTTTTTGGGCTCACTTTTAAATTAATATGGGAACCAAAAAACATTTAGTGTGACCATATATGGCATTTGGTCACAGTGTTAAAGTGTGTGACATATATTTGTCACTATTTATATGTATATCATGACTAATGATTCAACCTTACTTTTCATTTGTCACGCGTCCCAAATTCATATGTGGCCAAATAATTAGCAAAAGATAGCAGTCACCCTTAAATAATGTGTGACAAAACTTGACTGTATGATTTAGACACATAAAAAATTACTTCATGTGACCATATATGCCAATTTGGTCTCATTTATTCAGGTTTTGTGACATATTACTTGTATTATTTATCTATCATCTATCGTGAATTAATGCTTCAAGCTCTACTTGTATTTGTACGTGTTTCAAATTCAGTATGTGGCCTAACTACTTTAGCAGTTACCTTTAGCCACATATAATGTTTGAATGTGTGGCAATACAGTTCTAATGGTCACACAATCGAAATTTTCATGTGTGGCTAATTAGTAAATGTTGTCTATTTTGGTACCTTTAGCCACTATTTATAGGTGAAATGTGTGGCGTTCCATTTTGCATGTGGACCAAATCCACTTTTTGTTTAGTGTAACGTACCGCTTTATGAGTTAGTTCCACAACCTAGGAATATGAAATCATAGGTAAACTAAGTGGGTGTTTAGAAATAAGTTAGACGAGAACGGTATTGTTTCTCGAAATAAGGCCAGATTAGTTGCTCAAGGCTATAATCAACAAGAGGGACATCGATATGATGAAACTTTGCCAGTTGCTAGACTTGAGTCAATTGCCACGGATACTATTAGCTTAGACTGCTTGTGCTTTAGACTATTAAGCTATTCCAATGGATGTAAAAAGGCATTCCTGAACGGTTTTATCAGGAGTCATTGCTTTGGAAAAAACCAGATCTGTTTTATAAACTAAGAAAGCTTTATATGGTCTTAAACAAGCACCCAAAGCTTCGTTTGATAGATTAAAAAGTTTTCCTTATTAAAACATTGAATATAAAATAGGTATGGTAGATAAACAACTCTTTTTACTTAAGAATAAAGATTTCAAACCTCATCATCGTTCCATAAATATATGTCGATGACATTATATTCGGTTCGACTTGTCACGACTCATGTGTGATGACTTTGGCCAAATCTTGCATGACGAGTTCAAGATGAGCATTGATGGTGTGAACTTAAAACTTCTTTCCTTGGATACAAATAAAACAAATGGGAAGATGGGAAAAATTTTCTTTAATCATCTAAATATATTAAAGAAATGCTTTTAGAAAATTTAGCTTTAGAAGAATTAAACCATGAAAACCCCCATTGTCCTCTGATACCAAACTCATGAAAGACAAAGAATGTGAAGAAGTCGGTAGAAGTACCAAGTATCCAGGCATAATAGGTAGTTTATTATACTAACGGCACGTATTGCCCGATATCATGTTTAGTGTCTGCCTATGTGCCCGTACACGAGGCCTCCCAAAACCTTCACTTTGAAGCGGTTAAAAGTATTTCCTATACACTAAAGGCACTACGCACTTAGGAATTATTTGAACTCTAAGGGGACCGGACATGAAATAGTAGTATATGCCGGCTCTGATCATGGCGGAGATTATGTGGACCGAATAAGAAGTACTAGCGGTATTTTGTTACGTTCATGGGTTGTTGTTTAAATCTTGGTTCTCGAAGAAAGATGAAGTAAGAAAAGAAAGAACCCATGAAGAAAGCAACAAAAAACCGCTCTTGCTATCTCCATTACCGAAGCCGAATACGTAAGCGCCGAAAAGTTATGTCAACAAGTACTATAGATGAAACAAGCTCTTATCGATTATGACGTTTGATCGACGGGAGTCCATCATGTGCGACAATTTAAGGGCGATTGACCTTATTAAAAACCGGTTGCAACATTTCTGAACTAAACACATCATAATTCGTCACCACTTTATTCGTGATAATGTCCAGATAGGACATATCTCATCGAAAAATAGTGGTCCGTCGGGACAACATCGCCAAATCCTTACTAACCCCTTAATAGTGGGACTCGTTTAACTATCTAGTCTTGGTTTAGCGAATAATGAACACATTCCATAAATCATATTAGTCCGCTTTTCCTTCTCTTCTGTCTCAATTCTAGTCCGTGTTCCATTCAGTGTCATGACAACTTAAATACTTCATCCGAAGTACTTTAAGCATTTTTAATTCACAAAATTCAAATTAAAATGGCACTCATCTTCGTAATATTTTCGTCAAAAACTAAGTCCAAAGCCCTTCGCTGAGGGCGGCCCCCATACCCTAGGCGCCCCCTACTATATTTGGGACTGCCAGGCGATATAGGACCGCCATCAGTAGACACTAAATTGAACACTTAACCAAAAAAAAATTCAAAACACAAAAACAAACACCCCCTTTCATATCTGCAGCGACGAACACGACTCAAACCATCCAAAAACTCAAAATCACCCATTAAAACACTAATTAAAGATAAAATCAATACCTACAAACATTCACAACATCTTAAAGATCATCAATTATAAGTCATTTTGTAGTAGAAACCATTGTAATTTCTGATCTCAAACCAAAAAGATAAAGAACAAGAGTGAGATGTGGGTTGTGATGTTAGAGATAGAGAATGGATGGAATGGATGAATTGTATTACTATGGAATGTGAAAATATGGAACAACCAACCCCTCTCCAAGGCTAGGAGAGGGTTTATATACTTCCTATTGGGGCCGGCCCATTGGTTCTAATGGGCTTCCCATAGACCTTGGGCCGGTCTAGTTTACTTAACTAACATTACACATACTACGAGCTAAAACTTAATATAACTTGGGGAGTGGACGATACTTTTTGTGTTTCAATCACTCTCCCCTAAGTGAGTCACTCCTTTTTACAAAAACTTAAAGCTAGCATTACTTTTGCTTTTGTCTTTAGTCTTTTGCTCCGTCCCTTTTGGCATTCTCCTGTGAGTATGTTGTAGTGATCATTGATTCCTGGATTGAGCTTGTTCCTTGAACTTGTATTTAACATTGTAATCTTGAGCATCTTGAGATCATCAACCAAGCATAATCTCTTTACGCCATTTTGTAACTTTGCCATCTTGTAAACTTACGACTTCTGTACCGACATGCTCATACCTTTCTTGAATGGTTGACTTGAAAAACTTTAATGCTATGTCTTTCTTGAGATTCGTTAACTATAATACTTCGTCAGACTTCGAGGCAAGTCATTCGGTATCAGGATGCACCCCCTTAGTATTTACTAGCGGAAGTCTTGAAATATGTATTTGAAGCCTTTCATGAAGTCCTTATGTTTTGTCTATCGGGTCATGAGCATGTGGCTATGGATTTTCGTGAGTCAAGCTGGATATCAGGGAACCTCCACCACATCTTTTATTTAGCCTGCATGACAACCTGTTAGCAGTTAAGGCGGGGGGAGGGGGGTGGGCGGGGGACGAATATGGCTTTGTCATTCGCCTAGGTTGGTTGGAGTAACCTTCGAATCCGTGAGGATCGACATGTGATCAGATAGATTCAATTTATACGAATATTCTTGAAGGATTTCCAGCTATAGTATTTAAATCTTTCTAACACCTAAGTATCCTAGATTATGTACCTCAGCATGTTTCATTCGATCGGGAACGTCTCAAACCAGACAACACGTTAAGAGTGAACCATGAGTTACTACTCTTACCGATTTGAATAGGAAAAGCGATATTTGAAAATCATTCGACGTGTCACTTGTAAAGTCGGTTTTGGTGACACATCGAGAGTTTTAGGCAATTTTTAAAATTCTTTAACGTTGATCCATAAACTGGATAAGGTTTGATACATAAAGAATGACCATTGTTGCTTTCCAGTTGTCATCACTCCTAAGCTTGATTCATAAGATTCACACAGTAACCTACCATGAGCTTTTTTAAATATTGGGGTCAAACAGGATTTCCATCTTCATTGTGAATACCTAGTATCACTCGGATGTTCTGGCAAAATCACAAGATCGTGCGTAGGACCTCTGTATGATATTACTTGATTATTCACATTGTGTGAGGATAACAAGTTACATTATGACAAGTGTCCTAATGAGATTAATGGATGATCTCTTTTGGCTCTAGGACTAAAAATAGATGCACTCTTTACTTTTAGTGATCGGAGGCTATGTTGGGCAGGGATGTCACCTTTTCAATATCAACTAACTCGGAGTGAGAAAGTCGATAGAAATGCGTGTAATCTCTGTGAGAAATGAAACAAGAGTCTTTTGAGAGACCTTGAGTGGCTAGGGAGGGTTGTGCATAGCGTCACTGGGTCCATGACAGTCTTCAATATCAGACAACACCTTAGTGTTTCCGACAGCATATGTATTGACCCGGTTTCTGCCTAAGTGTATGGAGGGCTTCTTTCTTTTCACCCTTTATCCTTACATTTCTTTTTCATTCTTCAACCCCTTCAATGCTTACCAAGACTTCATAACTAACACCTTGTTGGGTTTGTTCCAGTGATAGCTCCATCTCAGTCGGCATTATTCCCGATTCTTACTTTTTCTCCTTTTTAATCATACCTAAGGACTTCTACACTAACTAGTGGATATCCCTGGGTAGATCCCTCCGGTTCTGGCTGGATCATAGGATTTGAATACCTATACCTAACCACCTTATAACTCCATAAAATTAAGTACATGGTCGGTCTTTTAGGGTATTCCATCACCATTACAACCAAAATCATTGAAAAATTCATTCAAAGTGTTTGATATATTATCAAAAGTTTACACTTTGAATCTTTTTAATCATCACTAAAGCTCCCCCTTAACATGTGCATCGTAATTCGTGTACATGCTAGTGTGGGTGCATCGAGGGTCCAATTTTAATTGATTATTTATGTCAATATACATTAAGTCCAGGTTAATCATATTTTCTCCCCTTATCCAAAATGTTAATCCCTTGATATTTTGGATATCAATTGATTAACCTTTCGGGGATAAAATGATGTATTCTAGCAGATTAGAACATGTTAATTGCCCCCCTCAACTCCTTGAGGGTTTTTAAAATGGTTGCCGAGTACAATTATTTGAAAGATTTTGAATTTTCTAAGAAATTCTTGAAAAAATTTGTACTAGAACACATCTTATTTTTCACCAAAAATCTACACTAGTTATTAACATATTCACAAGATAAAAGCATTTACGAGGATTGACCTTATAAGATGTGGAAAAACATATGATAAATCATTTGGTTCTTTGAGTAGCCGTAAGTTCATCCCGTATGGTCTATCCACCAACAAATCTCTCCAAAGCAGGTAGTCCTCCTAGTCCTTTTAATCTTTTGTCAACTTGCTCTTAATCATAGCTCTTGCATTCACTTTTGTCCCGTTTTTGGCTCAAAAGTCTGAGGCAGATACTCCTTCTGATTCCTTGAGGCGCTCTTTCGAGCAGTATCGAACATCATCGAGGTACCATCGCTAAACTTGTGTATTAGTTCATCATGCGCACGTATCTGTTCTTCTTGTCTTTGTTTTATAGCTGAATCCTCTGGGATCGGAGTTGGTGTGTAAGCGTTCTTTCTTCTCAAATTGGATTGTATGTGTCAGGCTTTGTGAGGTTGAGTTTTCTTTTGATAGCTTTCAACACCAATTGAAGGTCTTCCACACGCCTGTGGATGACAACATTTTGTGAACTTTCTAAGGAGACATTAAAGGTAAGGCGTTTTTCAACGTTGAGATTTGTCAACTTTCCTTGAACAAGAAGAAGTAGCATGTCTTCATTGTCTTGCGATACGAAGTGGTGAAAATGCTTCTTGGAACTTGTAATAGAATGTCGTCATCCCTACGTACAGTGATCCAGTCAAGATGCTTGTAGTTTTGCCTATTCGGAAATTTTTTAATTTTCCACCTTTCGTGAACAGCAAAAAATTTTCTCTTTGAGTAGACGTCACAGCTGATTCCTCTTGTGATTCGTAAATGCATCAAATTGTATCTTCCGCTTTTTTCCCAATTGTGTGATTCCCCAAGAGTTTGCAAATTTGTCGAGTTGACTATCATTGACTCAACATTGGGAGTTGGGCACTAAGTTTTCTATCCATTTATATGCCCGTTAATCTGCAGCAGCCTTGGTCTTCGTAACTGAAGTAGAGTTACTTCCGGCTTGACTCTCACCACCACGTAAGGTACTCAAGGTCGTTATGATGGTGGGATGAAACGGTCATGTTTATGACATGACGACCTTGGAGAGTTTGGAAAACCAACGCTAGGGATTCTTGCAGATCATGAGGCTATTGGCGGCCTTCCGGGGTTTGATCCAGTCAATATTTTCTGTTGTGGCTTTGTACACTTCTTCACCTAAAAGTATTCAAGCTTCAGTCAAGGCTTTTGCATGTTCCTTTCATCAGCTCAAATGTTGGGACCTGCTAACCAATTCAGGTGTTAATGATTTTAACATTTACGCCGGTCATCCAAAGTCAAGAGAGGAAGTCAAATGTAAGAGTGTCTGTTAGACCTCATCGATGGACTCTTGAGTGTCTTTGTGTTTTTGCCAGATTTGCTTAGCTAAGGTTGGACGGATTCTATGAACGGCAGGTACCAGACTTGTTCCATGCATGATCGGAGGGAAGGTAGTCGTTATTAGGTTGTTGTGAACCAGTCAGGAAGATTGATGGACCTCTTCTTCCGCTTGTTCATCATGCGCGACACATGCGAGTCAAAATCCTGGTGTGCAGGTTCTTTAACAGACATTTGATAGCTTGCATGTTTCTCTAGGAGCAGTTGGGCTAGCAAGGGAATGCTTGTGAGGTTTAGAGCATGTAGTAGTCTTTTCCTGTGTCGTGGGTTGTCGTTTTCTCTTGTGAGCATAGTAGATTTAGGTTCTTTTTGACCTTCTTCTTTTCGGACCCCCGTTGTTCCAGCGGAGGGTTCTTGCTCATATCTGCTCTCCGTTTCGAGGTCTTTTTTTGTGTACCGTATCGCCATAAGTCTCTGCAGATTTTTTTTTGTCGGCTTCGTACGCATCAACTAATGCCTGGTAGAGCTGCCTTTGAATGTCTGACCTGTTGATAGAGTTGTTAGCTTCCATCTTGTCAATTAAGATCTTTTTCAGCTCAAGTTCTGAAAGATTAGCAGCTACAGCATGAGACGTCTTGGCTTCCTTTGACGATCGTACTAGAACCTCAGACTCGAGTTGTTCGTTTACTAACTTCTCAATTTTTGGAGTGATCTTCGAGACATCTTTCTTGACTTGTTCCTTGATTACTTTCTTCATTCTTTCATCGATTGAATCAAGGAATTGTTGATTTTCAGTATGAGTCTCTTCTTGAATTCTATCATACTTCAGTTGAACTGCAACATCTACTGCTTCCTGCATTTTATTTGCTAGCATATCTGTCAACATTGCACAGTGAATGGAGGGAGAGTGCTTTAGCAGTATTGATTTGTTTGTTGAGTTTGAGAAGTTGTCTTCTAATGCTTTTAGTCTATAATCAAAACCAAACAACGAACCAAAGGCTCAGGAAGATTCTGTAGTGATGGGAACTGTGGAGTTGTAGCCGGTTGGTGTCAGTATTTGGGTGGGTTGTTGTAATCGATATGAAGAGAGGATTCAGTGTTGGTGGCACGATTGGTTTGGGCCAAAGAAGGATGGCTCCGCAACGGCATACGCCGGTTTATCTTTCTGATTTGGTTTAGGCAATGTTGGAGAGACGAAGCCAGATGATACAGAAGAGCTCTGTTGTTGACCATCAGGATTTACCGGAGTTAGGGTCACATGAGTGTCTTCAATTTCCTGGGTTGCTTGAACCTGGGGCAATATAACATCTGTCATTACATCATCTCTTCCTTCAAGATTGGCATTGGTATCTTTGTCCGCCTCATTTCCTTGGTCCTCTACATATGTAGCATCTTCATCCGACTTTGCTTCTCTCAAACATCATCCTTCAACTTCATTGACCCTGTGACGTCATCATTGAGGATTGATAACATGAAGGGGGGTGTATGAACTATAGGATCGAAGGTATCATCTTCATCAGTTTCCTCTTCATGTGTTGTTTCATCATCATGAGTTGTGAGCTTTGGATGAATGAAATCATCACCATCATCTTCTGATTCAGTCTGTGCTTCATCATCATCATCTTGAGCATTCTCATCATCATTATTTTTATCATCATCTTCATCATCTTGAGCATTCTCATCATCGACATCTTTATCATCAGCTTGATCATCTTCACTCGACCTCCAGGAGATATCATCATCTGAGTCATAATCAGGTGCATCGGGAACCCCTGGTGAAATACCAGTTCCTTCATCTGCACCAGACCTGCTGGCATGAGAGCTGTGTGTCTCTTTACGGCTTCTCTTGGTGATTATCTTGAGCTGTTCAGCTTCTGTCAAAACCGCCTCAGAGATAGTCTCTAACTCTTTAGCCTTCTGCTTTCCTTTTCCAGACTTCTTTTCTTTCTTGTCTTTAGGGATTGTGGGAGGCTTCAGCTTAGTGGGGGCATCAGAATCAGCTTTCTTCTTACTAGCTTTTGACTCGCGCGGAGGAATCTTTCTTGAATCAATAACCATGTACTCTTGTTGCGTTCAGAGTTGCGGATGTCCTGTTGTTAAACTATGTTGGTTATAGATAGCCCCATACAGCTGAGTGTCTTCGTTTCCTTGAGATGACATTCCGAATCATCTTTGAGCATTGGGATATCTCTGGCATAGTGCCAACGCTAACCTTGTTTTCTTCGAGGTAATTGAAGGATCCTTTAGTCATAAACAAAGTTGACTGATTAGCTTAGTAAAACGAGGATAGTACATCGGCATGCGCTTCTTAGTATTCTTATTCTCAATTGGTAAGTGAAGTCCTCTCAATAAGATATGCATAATCAACCTATTCTTGTTATTTGTACATTCCCAATAAGATTTGAGCTTGGGAAAGACGGAAAAGGAAGTGACGTAGGATGAGTGTACCACTGAGGACATTTTTGATGATTAGCCGCAAATGATTTCTACAGGGTTGATGCAAGTTATTGACATTAATCAGTGATCTTCCTTATTTTCCAGAGTGACCAAGGATTGGCTAGATGTGCGAGAATCTCCTTCTCAAAGAGGCTCTATACTACTTCTCGGTATCATTGACTCTGCTTATAGACCATTCTTACTATATATTTGATATTTTATTATATTATATGAATTTTAAGGTATAGTCTGAGCGGATCATGGTTCTTCAAACTTCTTATTACCGACTTTAGGGTAAATTTGAAGAATGTCTCTGAATTGATCAAGATTGAGAATGTGCTTTTTGTTATTCATCTTGAATCTGACAGATCAGTTATGAATATAAGCAGAGGCCCTGAACTCTTGCATATAGATCTCTGGAACATCAGCAGAAACTTGGAATGCCTTGTAGAAAGGAGTGAGCTTTAACACATCGTAGACTACTTGAAGAGTTGCTTCCTTTGATGTAACATCCGAGATTAAACAAAGATTACATTTCCCAATCTTAAGTCGGTTGGCAGGAGCAACTAAAGCATCATCCAAAGCAATCTGATCTGCTATTGAGATTTCCATGAGTCTGTTTAAGAAAGAGTGAGTGCAGTTTATAATGCGACACAATCATTCATACATGAGAACCTTTATGACTTTTAGCACTTTTAAGATCAATCATCTTAGATAGACAAATAGCGTATGAGACAAAGGCACCTATTGTAACAACTAAGTTGAATGTAGTTAACCTTGGTTTTGTCAAGCTTTTAATGTCTATTTTAAACTAAGAGACTTGTTTAATTTAACCTCAGTTGGAAAAAATCTGATCTTAAGTGTGTTATGTCAAAAAAATTGGTTATGCTTCTAACACATTAGCACTCAATTGGATCACACTATAAACTTATTGGTTTGACGCACACAAGTATGCACTAGATCTGTTTCCATTCATTTTACACTCGATCGGTCCATGATAATGTTTACTCGTTCGGCCCATGAGTTGGATTACTCGTTCGGTCCACAAACAAGTTTACTCGTTCGGTCCATTCAATGATTCACTCGTTCGATCCATACTGGATCCACTCGTTCGGTCCTCACTAGGATTCACTCGTTCGGTCCTCATAGTCATTCATTCATTCGGTCCTCATGGTCATTCACTCGTTCGGTCCTCATAGATATTCATTCGTTCGGTCCTCATAGTCATTCACTCGTTCGGTCCTCATAGTCATTCACTCGTTCGGTCCTCATAGTCATTCATTCGTTCGGTCCGTATTACAAATCACTCGATCGGTTCACTCTACACTGACACTCGTTCGGTCCACACTTTATATCACTCGATCGGTTCACACTAAATTGGCACTCGTTCGGTCTACACTTAATTACTCGATCGGTTCACATTACAAATCACTCGATCGGTCCATACGTTTTCATGCTCGTTCGATTCACACATATTTTGATCGTTCGGTTTCTTAAGGTTTTACTAGATCGATTCTAACAATTAACCACTTTGTTACAACAATCCCACATAAAACACATAACATTTATACATCATTTTGCATATTTCTAAATTTTCGAGCACAAAGCAATCAAGAACATGTTCAAATCACAACGAATGATAAAACTTGATTAACCTATACATATATTACACCTAACACTACAAGAGCCCTCAATCAATTTAAAGTTTTAACCACTTTTTGATTTTAAGAACCCTAATTTTAGAATTAGGGCAACTGCGATCAAGAGTGGTGAAAACGATCAATTCCTTTGGGTTTCGAGATGATTAGGTGATGAAGATCAAGATTTAAGTTATACCTTAGAGATGAAAATGAGTGACTATGCTTGTTTGAGGTGATGCGATCGGGAGAGTGTGCGTGTGTGTGTTTGAGTGTGTTTGTGTGTGTGGTTAGCATTTAACGAGCAACAATCAATAAAATCAAGAAATTCGAACGATCTAACAAGAATGATCTCAAGAAAACCTTAACACGACTCTAGCATATCCAAGAAGCCATGTTACAACAATCCCACACAAAACACATAACATTTATACATCATTTTGCATATTTCTAAATTCGAGCACAAAGCAATCAAGAACATGTTCAAATCACAACGAATGATAAAACTTGTTTAACATATACATATATTACACCTAACACTACAAAAGCCCTCAATCAATTTAAAGTTTTAACCACTTTTTGATTTTAGATATAAATTGTAACACCAAAGTCAACCAAGTCCCGGATGTCACAAGTATTCCCTCTAAGTAGTTGAAATGATAACACCTAAGTCCCAAATGTAGACATTTCTTCTTGCAGGATACTGACTATTTAAAGGAATCATCATACCTATGTGTACCTCTTTTATCAAATATTTCTACTCATTTTAAGATTAAGCTTAGTGATTGACCGGTTAGGCAAGACACTAATTGAATCAGAAAGAATTCTTCTTACATTTTAAATAATTATACTCCTAACACTTCCCCTTATAGACTCAAATAATGCATACTGGCTAATGAAGAGATGTCTCTTCCATCATGTGATAGAAATAGTGTACTAGTAAGATTCAACACAACCTAGAATCAAAAGAAGTTGACCTCAAAAGACAAAAGAAGCTAACCTCAAAAGAAGGCCAAGGACACTATCAAGTATACATCTACTCCCTCCCCCTTGCTGGTTTTGACACGTCGGAATCAGCAAAACCTTATACGCATACATATTCGAGATCGTGTTTGAAGAATTAATAAGCTTAAATCTATTCCGTGAGAATCAACTTCAAGTCATTTAAAACTATGAAAGTATTTCTAAGCATTCCTAAGTCTTTTACAAACTATGAGGTGTTGGCAATATTGATCGTCTCTAGTTTAAAGCCTGAATTCACTAAGTCTCTAAGTCCATAAAGATTTAAACAAATGACATCTAAAGCACTTGAAGTTAATATAAATTAACTCCCCTTGAAATTGTTATCCTTCATTATCCAAAACTTTATCTATTATTTCATGACTTATTTTGAAAGACCATTTTACAAGATCGTTTGATGACGATTTCTCCCCCTCAAATAATGACCCGTTTTCTATTTAAAGAGTTGTTGTCATTGTTTGAGTGGTCGAATTGATTTATCTTTGAAAATCTTTTTTGTGATTACTGAAAAACACTGGATTCATTGTTAAGACAATGTTTACCAATAAAAATAAGATTTCTGTTATTTTGACAAAATAAATTGCACTAAAACGTACACTTATTGGAAATATAGGAGCACGGGTGTGTGAAAGTAATCAAAGCCCTTTGCATGGTCATAGAGTAGACAATGCCCCTGTGAGAATAAATTCCCGTTTTTGGGTTTAGGAACAACTGTTCTTTTTAGACGGCATGTTTTCCGCAAGGTGAAAAGCGGGTTTACTATCTAAAATTATAGCAAGCCATTTGCATGTTTTGACAACATTGGAAACTTCTGCTCGAAAACCTCATTTACAGGCTCGTCATCAATGTTGAATGGACATTTCTAAAGACCGTAAATGTTTCGTTTTTTCAGAAGACACAGAACATGCGTTTTGAAAACTTCTTTTTGTATTTTTTCATTTTTTAATTTTGTATTTTGTTTTTGAAAAATTTATTTTTAAAAGGAAAATATTTTTGGTTTTTTGAGTTATATTTATATACATATGATCAAAGGATATTAGAAAGGGTTACCACCACTATTGTCAATGTCATCTGCATTATTTTTTTTAGAGTCTCCGGCGTAAAACTTCGCATACCCAGCTTGTTGATTAGAAATTCAATTCTTTCTCGGCCAAGAGATTTAGTAAAGATGTCCGCCAATTGATACTCCGTATTGACAAAGTAAAGTTCGATCACACCATTTTCAACATGCTCCTTGATGAAATGAAATCTGATGTCTATATGCTTAGATCTGGAATGTTGAACGCTGTTACAGCATAAGGCAATAGCGCTTTTGTTATCACAGTACATTGGAATTTTATTGAATCCAAAGCCATAGTCGGTAAGTTGTGATCTCATCCAAAGGACTTGAGCACAACAACCGGACAAAGCAATATATTCAGCTTCCGTACTGGATATCGTAGCGCTTTTCTGCCTTTTAGACGACCAGCTCACAAGTCTATCACCCAAAAGTTGTATACTACCAGATGTGCTACGGCGTGTATCTTGACAACCAGCATGATCCGCATCTGCAAATGTTGTTAGTGCAATGGAAGAATCCTTTGGATACCAAAGTCCCCGATGTACGGTTCCTTTTAGATACTGAAAGATCCTTTTTACCGCATTTAAGTGCTTTTCGGTAGGCCGAGCCTGATACCGGGCACACATGCATATAGCAAATTGTAGGTCAGGTCTACTGGCTTTCCCTTATTTATCCTCATCCAGTTTGGATTTCTCCACCATAGGAGTATCCACTGGGTCACAAGATTCAAAGCCATATTTCGTTAGTGATTCAAGGGCATATTTAGATTGGTTTATAAAGATGCCTCTGGGACTTTGAGAAATCTGTAGTCCTAAGAAAAATAAGATTTTACCTATCATAGACATCTTGAATTTTAAACACATGATTTTAGCGAATAGATCACAAAGTTTAGGAGTAGATGCAACAAAGATAATGTCATCGACATATATTTGTACCAGTAGTAGTTCATTGCCTTCTCTACGGATGAACAGAGTAGGATCCACTGAGCCTTTTGAGAAGTCATTGGATATCAGGAATTAAGACAGCATATCATACCACGCGTGTAGAGCTTGTTTCAACCCATTAAGAGCTTTCTTAAGCTTGTACACGTGGTTAGGTTTGTCTGGATCTACAAATCTGTCCAGTTGGTCTAAACCATAAACCTATCCAGCAGATAACATTCAGAATCGCAGAGTCTTCACTCCATTTTGATAGACGGCATGTTCATATGAGCAGCAAACGCTAGAATAAAATCATATAGCCTCTATCTTTGCAACCGGATCGCTATATGGACTCTTCAATGTCGTATTTCCTCTTCGTGTACGAAACCACGTTAAAGCGTAACCATACCGAAGCCTTTCTGTTTTTCAGTATACTATCTTTACTCATCAAGCTTTACTTATAGATCCACTTAAGAGTGATGACAAATGCTTTATCAGGAGGAGGAACAAGTTCCCAAACTTCAAGACGTTCAAATTCATGAAGTTCCTCTTGCATAGCTTCAATCCAACATGCTTGAGTTAATGCGTCTTTGTAGTTCTTAGGTTCGACTGATGTGAGAAAGGCATCATAGTAGCAGAATAAGGCTTGTTCATGGATTTGTAGTCGTGTGGAAACTGGTCTGCCGAGATCATCGATTATATTCTCAAGTGGATGATCCTTAGTCCATTTGCTATTGTGTGCAGAAACTTGGTGATCGGGAGGCATAATTGTATGAATAACATCCGTTGATGAGGTAACTTCTGGAATTAGAATACCAAAGTACGGATCATTACCCATATGTGCGACTTCAATATCATGATTATCTTCTTCAACATCATGAGAAATAATAGGAGTTTGAGTTTCTTGTGTTGTATGAGAGTTACTTAGTGATGGTGCATCTTGATCAACTGTAGTTGAGGAAGGTGAGCCAGTTGATACAGCATGTTCAGGTGCAACTGCTTCAGGAATAGGAGCAATGACTTCTGGTGCTTGTAAATCAACATAAGGTGGGGGATTAAGTGACTCATCAAACATTGGTTGAAACAACAAATCCCAGTCAGATCTCGAAGGTGGTACAAATGGTGTTGAAGGAGGAGGGTTTGGCACGAGTCCTGAACTGATTGTTACAGGAGTCATATCATGAAGTGCGGGTCCTGAACTGCTGTGTTCAGAAGCCATCGCGGTCAGCTCATCAAAGTCAACATGAATGGTTTTAATTATTCATCTGGTACGTCTGTTGTAAATTCGGAATGCTTTCTTCGTGGGTGCATAGCCAAAGAAAATACCAATGTCAGCCTTTGGTTGTAACTTGCCCAAATTCTCGCAATCATTCATTGGGTAGCAGAGTGCACCAAACACATGAAGATACGATAGATCGGGAGGTTTGTCGTGTAAAAGCTTCGATTAGCGTACGATTTCGTCTTTCAATAACACCGTTTTGCTGTGGAGAGCGTGCAACTGATGTTTCATGAGAGATGTCAACCTTCTCATAATATTCACGCAATGTCTGATTAGCAAACTCAGTTCCTATATATGTTTTGATGCGACGGACGGTTTCCTTAAGCCGTACTTGGATCATCTTCAAAAAATTGATAATAAGAGCTGGAGCTTCATCTTTTGATCGCAAACATTTTACCCATGTAAATCGAGAGTAGTCGTCGACAATAACGAGGATGTACTTCTTTCCATTAACACTCGCGACACGCATTGGCCCATTCACACACATGATCACATGCCTTAAAACCAAATACCGTCGAAACTTTCCCAAACTAATACCTGAAGAGTAATCAAAGAGTTTTGATGAGGAGAGTTAAGAGAGTCACACAAAGGTTAAAAACAACCCGAAGAAAAAACAAATGAACACACCTAAACCCTGCAATCCCAATCAGACGAACCCGAATAATTGAAGAAACCCCCCTCGATTAACTCCCCCAAAACTTATTAATATTATATCATTTTTTATTTTTTTTATTTTCTCTTTTTTATTATGATTTATCTCCTTGTAAAATAGAACAACCCTAAACTACAACTTTATTTGTGTTGACATAATGTATTGTTTTCATCTACCACCTCAACATAGGGTAAGCTTATAGTTGAAATCATAGAACAAAAAGCACAATAAAGTGGTCTAAAATATAACTTCATCATCCCGATTTTCACTTTTCCCATCTAAGCTTAAAAAAAAATCACCGTTGAGTACGAACAAGATGCTGAGACAACTTATAATACAACTTGTGAGTTCCTCCTTCCCACATAAATCATATATTATAGTTTGGTGTGTTCAAATTAATTTAAACTATTAAATCCACATATTTAGATAGATGAAATCCGACCAAGCTTTACACATGGGCCTTTTGAGCTAATATGTTAATCGCTTAGCAAGATCACATCTCAAAGCAAACGAAAACCTCCTTAGCTAAGACATCGTTGGTTCACTTTCCCATGAATGACTTTCTTCTCTAGCAACCCACCGTCATCCGGATAAGTGCTAAGGCTTTTGACACCACCAATCCCAGAGAATACTAATCAGAAATGTAAGAACTTCCGATGAAAAAGCCCTTGTAACATGTGCAACCTTAGTTCAAAAGAAACCTGTTTTAGAAAATGAAACTTTTACGATTATTTTCTACTTTTGCAACATTATTATTTCAACTTTACATTAATAAGGCTAGAAAATCTGTATCACTTTTCTTTCGACGACACATCGGACCACGCCTCCGACAAAGAGCTCGTGTACTATATAATGATACCAACCCTAAAATAACAACCTCCATCCTATTCTTTCGATTCACATCGGGAGCGAACCGAGAGAAAAAAAAAATGCCCAGTGGTACTTTATTACGATGGAGTTTTGTATATTAATTATTAACACTAAGGATTTATAACTTGTATCCTTTTTATTCACCAACTACATTTTTTATAGAAATTTTTTTGAACTATATTTAATTTATTTAAACATATTTTTTGCAAACAAAAAAATTCGTTAGAAAACCAAAGTATAAACTATGAACTAAAATCTTATTTACCAACGATATCATAAAGCATTTTCTCTGAATATGTTCATTAGACCTTTAAGAGTAAAACTCTAATATTTAAAAATTAAAGAGAACCGATATCACTTAATCATTTTAAGAACTCCGGGGAAGAAAAACCACAACTTATTCTTATAAGCTTTTAAGTTTTTCAAATAAACTTTGTTTAGCATCCTAATTCGTAATCAACACTATCATCTCTTATTCTTTGCAATTTAAAATCTCTAATAAAGAAATTCGCAAAATACTTAAGCCAATCTAATTCCAACTCGGCATATTAAAATCTAGCTTTAGATTAGCACAAGTATTCATTTACTAATGATTTCAAGCTAGCAATGAGTTTAAATGACTACATGAGACTAAGCAAGAAACAAACTATCAAAATTAGATAGTTAAGGTGAGAAAACTAGAACTCTACACGTTCGATCGGGTCAAAAATTACTTCTTATTCTCACTAACGGAAAATCTACATTCGTGTGTTAACACTATTTTAATTTTTTTTTAATTTTTTTTAATTTTTTTTTACAAATAAGAACTTAAAAATTTAAATTTTTTGTTATTTTTGTGGGAAAACGGGTACGTGAGAACAAAACGATAAGCAAGTAATATCAAATCGATAGATTCCCTTCCCCAAAATAAACGAAAACATTGATCCTCAATTGATTAAGTCGGGTCCTCACAAAATCAAGCCTTTTATGTAATAAGCAAAGAAAAACGAGAATCGATAAGATGAAAGGATATCGGATCTCCCCAAACTAATTTCACACAAAGGATGAGAAGCTTGAGTTGAACTGGATAAATCAACCGAACACGAGAGGCTTCATAGAATTTGTTGGTTCGATCCTACAAAATCACAATAAACAAGTAATAAACATCGAGAAATCGGAAAGAGTACAAGCCTCTCTCAACACAACACATTAGTTAAGAAAATAGAAAGAATATAGAAAGGATAAACATGGGGTGAACTCCCACGAAGCTGCTTGTTTTTGTTCACCTAGTCGCAAGCTTGACTAGATCCTTGAATTTAGTTGTCCTTAGGGAATGTCTGGAGGTCCGAGATAACCATCGGTGGTGTATCTCCTCCATAGTAGTGCTTCAAACGATGACAATTGACTTTGAAATTCGAACCGTCGGCATGAGACAACTTGGCAGTGCCATAAGGATAAACTTCGGTGATTGTGAAAGGTCCGGACCATCGGGATTTGAGCTTTCCGGAGAAAATCTTTAATCGGGAGTTGAAAAGCAAGACTTGATCACCAACATTGAAGATTCGGTTCTTTATCTTGGAATCGTGAAGTTTCTTTGTCTTCTCCTTGTAGATTAGCGAATTCTCATAAGCTTGATCACGAAGCTCGCTAAGTTCATTAATTTGAAGCTTCCAATGATCATCCGCGGTCTTGAGATCAAAGTTGGCATGCTTAAGAGCCCAATATGCCTTGTGTTCTAGTTCGACGGGTAAGTGACACGCTTTCCCCTAAACTAACTTGTAGGGCGTGCATCCAATTAGAGTCTTGTAAGCGGTCCTAAAAGCCCATAATGCATCATCTAGTTTGTCGGACCATGAGGCACGGTTTTCTCCGACCGTCCTCTCCAAAATTCTTTTGAGACCTCGATTCGTGACTTTAACTTGACCACTCGTTTGAGGGTGGTAAGGAGTCGAAAGACGATGGGTGACACCATATTTTGACATGACTCTTGCAAACTTATCGTTACAAAAATGGGTCCCACGATCGCTTATGATTGCTCTAGGAGCACCGAATCGGGAGAAAAGGGATTTTAAAAACTTGACAACTACTCTAGCATCGTTGGTGGGGAGCGCCTTGGCTTCAACCCATTTGGAAAGATAATCGACGGCTACTAGAATATATTTGTTTCCTCTAGACGACGGAAAAGGTCCCATAAAATCGATACCCCAAACATCAAAAATTTCACAAACTTGGATTGCATTTTGAGGCATCTCATCTCGATGTGAAATCTTGCCTTGTCTTTGACATGCATCACAAGATTTGATCAATTCGTAAGCATCCTTATAAATTGTAGGCCAAAAGAAACCGGCATCAAATACTTTTCGAGCGGTGATATTAGCACTATAATGGCCCCCAGTGGGTCCTTCATGACAAGCCTTGAGGATTTCAAGAGCTTCTTGGCCAAATACACATCTACGGATGATTTGATCCGCACATGTACGAAAGAGATAGGGATCATCCCAAAAGTAATGCTTTATATCCTTGAAAAACTTCCTCTTTTGTTGGGTTGACATTCCTTTGATAAGAAAATTCCCCGCGTGGTAATTTGCTATATCGGCAAACCACGGGGTATTTTGGTCATCATGAGAAGTCACCGTGTTCAATGTTTCAAGAGGAAAAGTTTCATTAATCTCTTTAGGATCAAAAACATTCTCATACGGGTTTTCAAGACGAGAGAGGTGATCGGCTGCATAGTTTTCAGCTCCTTTGGTATCAATTACTGAAAAATTGAATTCTTAAAGAAGTAAGACCCATCTAAGCAATCTTGCTTTGGCGTCTTTCTTGTTGAAGAGGTATTTCAATGCGGAGTGGTCCGTGTAAACAACACTTTTGTTCATGATTAGATATGATCGAAACTTCTCAAAAGCGTAAACAACCGCAAGCATTTCTTTCTCGGTTGTTGTGTAATTTGTTTCTGCTTCGGTCATTGTCTTACTTGCATAATGAATTGGTCTAAAATGTTTCTCAATCCTTTGCCCTAGAACCGCACCTATTGCATAATCACTTGCATCGCACATGATTTCAAAAGGTTGGTCCCAATGAGCATGAGAAATTGGAGCTTCGTTAACTTCTTTTTTTCAATTTTGAAAAGGCAAGAATGCAATCTTCCAAAAAAACAAAAGGAGTGTTTTTCTCTAAGAGATGGGTCATGGGTCGAGAGATTTTGGAAAAGTCTTTGATAAATCTTCGATAGAATCCGGCATGCCCGAGAAAACTTCTAATTCCTTTGACGGTTGTTGGGTGAGGAAGCTTTGAAATTACATCAACTTTGGCCTTATCGACTTCAATTCCTTTTCTAGAGATCTTATGTCCTAAAACAATGCCTTATTTAACCATGAAATGGCTCTTTTCCCAATTTAGCTTGCTAATTTGTGTCTCACATCTTTTGAGCTTTTGTCTAAATTGTCAAAACACGAGGAGAAAATAATCTTCGAAGACTGAGAAAATCATCCATAAAAACTTCCATCATTTTTTCTATCATGTCATGAAAAATGGCCACATACAACGTTGAAAAAGTTCCGGGTGCATTGCACAAACCAATGGCAATACGACGGTACGCGAAGTTTCCGTAATGGGCACGTGAAAGTAGTTTTTCTTGATCTTTATGGTCAATTGATTTGCAAAAACCTAAAAAACCACTAATAAACAATTAAAATTCGTTGCAGGCTAAACGTTTCTATCATTTGGGTCCATGATGGTAACGGAAAATGGTCTTTACCAGTTGCTCGTTTAACTTACGATAGTCGATGCAAACGCACCATCCGGGACCTAATCATGTTAGGCACCAACTCTTTTCTTCATTCTGACAACGTCATTACCCCTTTTTTAGGAACACAATGACCGGACTAACCCATGTACTATACGAGATCGGATAAATTAATCCCGCGTTAAGAAGTTTTTCTACTTCTTTCTTGATGACGTCGTGGATTTTAGGGTTAACCCTCCTTTGATGTTGGACTGAAGGTTCGTAATCATCTTCTAAAAAAATTTTGTGAGAGCAAAACTCTGGATCTATGCCTCGGATATCAGAAAGTTTCCAAGCAATTGCTTGTTTTTGGTTTTTTAAAATGTTAACGAGGGAGGTCTTTTCATCTTGGCTCAAATCTTTTGAAATTATGACTAGAAGCTTGTTATTTTCCTCTAAAAACGCATACTCGAGATGCGGAGGTAACTCTTTAAGTTCGACTTCGGGAAGTTCATCTTTTGGTTCATAAGAAGTAGCATATTCGAGTGAAGACTTCTTTGGTTCAACCAACTTAAGATCTTTTTGAAATTTTGGGTGAGTAATCTCCTTGGTTTGGTGGAGGTAATGGATCATTGTTGAGAAGTGCTTCGAGAATGAGAATGTCACCCTCGGGATCATAGTACGTAGTATTGAAAACTGGCGAAACTGGTTCATCATCGATTGCTATAAAAGCATCGCTTCTTCAAAGAGTCGCAAAATCAGTCTTATCATCAAAAGGATAAGTCGTCGTAGATAAAGTGGAAACAATCAGGATCGTAGTACTGGAGAAGGAATGTTTGTAAGCAGCAGAATCGAAAATCCAAGAACTTCTTGTGAATAAATTTCACAAGCGACATCGATTAGATCCAACTTTCTTCAACGATTCAAGATTGTTGTATGAAATGGAAGGCGTATCACCACATTTAAGGTTAAAGAATTGATCAACATCCTAAGAGTAATCTCTCCTTCGTAAACATCGATTAAAGCATGAGCCGTCCTAAGAAAGGGTTGCCCGAGTATTAACATTACTCGAGGATCGGCTATGAAATCAAGAACAACAAAAATCGGCGGGAAAATAAAACTTCCCTATTTTGACAAAACCATTCTCGGCGACACCGGTTGGTTTGGAAATTGTACGATCGGCTAACTCTAAAACCATTTTTGTTTCGGTAAGACCTGAAAATCCAAGCTTTTTCCAAATGGAAAAAGGCATGGATTTTAAACTATGCCCCTAAATTCGGCCAAGGGTTAGATAATTATCAAATTCTGAAAAATCACAAGGAATTAGAAATCGGCCTGGGTCACCTAGCTTTTTCGGAAGCTTTTTAAGGACAACCGCACTACAATTCTCATTCAAAGGTGTCTTGGTTAACTCAATTAACTTGTCTTTGTTATTTAACATCTTTTTAAACATTGACGCAAACTTTGGCATATGGATGAGAGCATCCGCAAAGCTAAGCTTAAAATGAAGGTTTCGAAAGATTTCCATAAACTTTGAAGAAAGAATGTTATCTTTTTCACGAATCTTTTGTTTGTTGAGACTGAGCTCTCAATTCACTTAATTCAAACAACTGAGTAAAACTTGGAGCATTTTGATTTAAAACACTGTTTTCTAGTTGAAAAATTTCTTGATTAAGTTGAGAATCAGCTTAATTGATGCAATGTTTTTCAAGATTTGTAAAACACTTGCAAAGTTTATCGTAAGTTTCTTGATCAACAAAATCCTTTTTCTTGAGAAGCTCAGTCTCGAGTTCGAGACACTTTTGACATTCATTCACAGTTTCACAACCTTCATTCACAGACAAATTCACAACAGTTTTTACAATATCATTATCAATGGCTTGTGCCAAGAGTCGTTCATTTTCACTCAAAACTTGATTTATTTTAACTTCGAAAGTTCTGGACTCCAAGCGATGTTGTTCGACAGCCTGTTCCATTTGATAAAAGACTTTTTGGACATCGGCAAGTTCTTCAACCAAGTATTGATTGAAGTTATTGAAGATATCTTTTAATTCTTTTATAAACGGAATGATTTCATCTCGAAAACAAGCCTTTGTATGTTCAAACCCCCACGTGCCCTCAGTGATAGCTGTGGCAGTGGTTCTTTCTTTGACAACCAGATCAAAGCCAGTAAGATAGCGTTTGAGCTCTTTCAAGCTAGTATACACCATACTTACTTTTGGAAGTTCTTTTGGAACCTCAACTTTGATGGTTGTTGAAGAATGAGATGGGTCTAAAGCTGGGACCGAAGTCGCTTTCCAATAGGCATGTTCACTATATAAATCAGATTGTCGAACAAATCGTTTGTTGTAATCGTTATTAAGAATAGCATAATTAATGGGTTTCGTGTTCACTCTATGTTTTACAACCAATGGATCTTGTTCTTTCAAAAGCATTTTTGAACGACTCTCTTCACAAAGCATTAATGTTTCATCAGAATCGGGAATCACAACAGTATCCATTTTAAGAATGACATTCCCGTCATACAGTTTTGGCTTTGACTCCCGAACTTTCTTCAGATAGAAAGGTTTTTCAAAACCGATAGCTTGTTTCGTGGAATGATCATAACAAATTTTGGATTTAGTCATCATATGAACAGTTTGCGCAGATTGACCTCTTTTGAAAATGATATTATCAAGTTGCTTAATTTTCTTTTCTAAAGCAATTTCTCTATCAATATTTCTGTTTTCTTCCATTTTTAAATCATTTTTGAGATCAGAAACTGTTTTCATTAAAGAATCCTTTTCTTGCACTTGTTCAGAAAGAGTTTGCTTAAGACGTACAATCTCGGCATACTGTTCATTTGATCCTGAAAAACTGTTTTCAACATTTTGCATTTCTTTCAAATCTTTAACCTCTTCTTTATATCTGTCAAGCTCGGTAGTCAAAGCTTTATTGGCACTTTTATATTCCAGATTAACATTGGTGCAGTGCATCACTTGGGTATTTAATTGTTCAAACATAGATAATATCAGGACATCTTGTTGAGCAGAAGAGTTAGAATTCTGGACAGTTTCCTGTTGTGTTTCACTCAGATACTGAGAATAAGGAATGATATTGCTATCACTGGTTATTTCAGTTTCTGTCTGATTCACATCATTAGACTGTTCAGAAGACGTCATTATCTGCTCACTTTGATTGATTAAATCATAGGTCAGATTATCTGGATTGTGTACCTCAGTGAGTGCATCTGAGCCATTCCTGGAAAGATTCGCCATGAGAGCAATCTTGGCTGAGTTGAGTTCATCACAATCAGAGTCATAGGCATCCAGATCATCGGCTTGATAAGCAGCATTGTGGGTAATGACAGTCTGAGAGGTTTGAGTGTCAGGAAGTCCTGGATCTGCCAAAAATGCTATTTCTTCCTCTGTTAAAACTTGACCACTTGCTTGAGCTTGAACCAGCAACACTTTATCATTGAACCACGTTTCATCCCTTTTCCTCTTTGGCTTAGTACACTGCTTGGCAATATGACCCTCCCCTTTGCAATTGTAACAAATGACAGTCCGTTGTTTCCCCGTGTTGCTTCCACTTGCTCCAGGTGTGTATTTTCTCATTGTTCCAGCAGCATAAGTCCCCTGAACAGGTTGCACAGTTACTTTTCCATCATAGATGGTAGCTTGTTGATGAGGGTTTGACGAAGTCCTTAGCTGATTGTTGGTAGTAGGATACCAGGATGTGACAACAGCAGTTAAGAATGACATCATGTGATTGATCGCATCAATTGGATCATCCCCTTTCTGGAACACTAGAACAATTAGACCAGAGTCTGGTTGGGAAAATTCAGATTGTTGATGTTGGTAAGTTGTGGGAGCATATTCCAATTGTGGGATGGATGATTATGGAGAATAAACGTTGTGGTGAACTGAAGATTGGTACTCATTTGATGGATAAGTGATTGAAAGAGGTGTTGATTGACTGGTTGTGAATTGTTGAGTCTGATAAGGTGTTACAAACTATGAAGACGGATATGGTGAAACATGATGTTGAAGTTGAGAGTTCGGGAGAGTGTGTAGATGAGATTGATAAGTTGACGGAGGTAATTGGTGAGATGCAACTAAAGCAAGAGGATCGGAGTTACGTTCATGCATCAAACGAACTTCATTTGCATGTCTTTCGTGTTGTTGCAGGTTGTTGCAGGATCGGTAAGCATGAAGTGATCAACATTGGTGTATGCAAGTCTTATTGAACAATTTAACATTCAGTAACAAAATTTGCTCCCATTCATCAGGTAAGAGTGTTTAAAAACCTTGTGTTTGTTTACTTTAAATTGCTCCAATGGCATCTTGTAGATGTTCATATCATGAGAAACAGACTAGTGAAACCTCAAGTAGTACTCATTGTAACAACGACTCTACTTTTCTTGTACAGTGATGCTTATCGTATTCGTCATACAGCTTGCATTTCTAATTCTTGTTTGTTAACGCCGTTACTTGCATTAGCAGTTTAATCTTCTCCCAAAGATCTTTTGCAATACGATGTTGACTCACAAGAGGCATAGCATTTTCAGTTGGAAGGCTTGGAGATTGATTCTTTATTGCTTTGATGTCACCAATCACGCTTGAATGGCTTTCAGCGGGAGTCCAGTTCAATATATTCCTTAAGAATTTGTTACTCAATTCCTCAGTGATCTGATGGCTAAACGAGTTGGTCCTTTTTCAACAGAGGCAAGAATCACTCTTACATGAGGTCTATTCAACAGATACAAGTTTCCAATTCGGCTCTTCCAAGAATACTTACAATGTTGTTTTTCAAGCATTGGTGGTTTGTTGTTCTCCTCCCTGAAATGAAGTGACTTATCGACAAGTGTAGTCATTGTAAGGTATCAAAAAGATTACAAATTGATCGATCGGTGGTGGAAAGAAATTATGTTTGGTTATGTGTTTGTTGAGTCTTGAATAAATTCTTGAAACTACACGGGATTTTACAATTCTCGACAAAACCAGGAAATACAAATTAATGTTTCACGGGATTTTACAAGTCACAGAAAGAACCGTATAATTTTAGAAATTTGAAAGTTTGGTTTTTTTTTGAAAGTGACTAGTTCGGTCCTTCTAGTTCGGTCTTATCAATGGAAAAACCTAGTTCGGTCCTTTTTGTTTCGGTTCGTCAAAGAAGACTAGTTCGTTATTCTTGTTCGGCTATCAAAGAAAAATACTTGTTCGGATTGATCTTGTTCGGTTCCAACTACGGTTACTAGTTTTTTTTTTTTTTTTTTTTTTTTTTTTTTTTTTTTTATTTTTCTTATTGGTTGATATTGTTCGGTTCCAAATAATGTTACCTAGTTCGGTTGGTCTGTTCGGTTTCCAATAAAGTGACTAGTTCGGCTTAATCGTTCGCTACTCGTTCGGTTTACTCGTTCGGCTACTCGTTCGGGCTTACTCGGTACGAGTTTCTCAACTACAATACACAATAGTTCGGTTATAACTATACCGAAAACCAAAATTTTTATTCAAAACTCAAAAAAGACACATTTTGTTGAATGGTTTTTAGCAACAAATTCTTGTACAATAGTGTTACTAACCATTAGGAACCAATATTAATGAATACTTTAAGGTTTTTACGCCAAAAAAATTGAATCAAAAATTTTGTTCTTTATAAAGATTTTGAACACAAATCACAAGACAAACACAAAAACTAAACACACCACTCCATGGCTCTTGATACCAATTGAAGAAACATGTAATCTTATGATCTAAAACCAAGAACAAGAGAGAGATGTGGGTTGTGATGTTTTGATAGAGAAAGTGATGGAATGGATGATGGAATTACTATGTGGAAAATATGGAAGAAATGAAACAACCAACCCCTCTCCAAGGCTAGGAGAGGGCTTATATAGTTACATCATGGCCGACCCATGGGCTATGATGGGCTTCCCATGGGCCTTGGGCCGGATTAACTTCTATACTTAACATGACATAATCTACGAGCTAAGACCTAATACAACTTGGAAGTGACCGACACTTTTTGTGTTTCCAACAGGTTATATTTTGCTAGCTGAGCATTGGGAGCATTCGAGTCGCGTGGATATTAAAATTTCAAGGACTTGGTTTTCTTCACATTCGATAACTATTTTCCTTAAATATGCAAAATGATTCACGTTTGAAAACTTGTAATCTTGTTAAATTATAAATTATTGGGACCTGATTTTACTCTAAAATTTTAATCGAATGTTACATTTTATTAACGTCTCTTTTGAGGTCGTTTTCTGTAACTTGTACTTTATACTATAAAGTAGCACCCCAAAGTGGTATTCCGCTGCGTTGTGATTTTATGGGGGTGTTACAAATACCCTTGATGTCGGAGAGTTTTCAAGCGATGGCTCGCTTGTGTGACTTCAAAACCTTTATGAGAGCGGCTTTTTCCTCGACACTCAAGTCTTTAGCAATTATGACGGGCAACTTGTTGTCACCTTCCAAAAATGCGTATTCAAGATGAGGAGGTAAGTCCTTGAGTTCGACCTCGGGAGGTTCATCAATTGAAGATTTATCAGTTTTAGCTTCACAAACTTTAAGTTCTTTTCGAATTTCAGGCAAATAATTTCCTTGAGTGGGAGGGGGTAATGATGGATCATCATTGAGAAATGATTCAAGAAGAAGAATGTCCCCCTCCAGGTCATATAAGAAGGTCATTCAACTTCCGATGAAGTTGGAATCATCTTCGAGAGCATGGAAAGCATCGAATTTACTCGAGAAAGACAAATCACTATCCCGTGGTTGTGAGGGTCGGAGAAGATGGTAAAAAACGATAGGGGTCATAATTAAAGGAGTGGAATTGTCCACTCGCGATTCACATCAGAGAAACACGTTAAATTCTTAAGAATATCCTTACAAGCCTTTTCAATGACGTCGAATTCGGTTATCGAATTGTAATCATAATTAGGGAGTATCTCGAAGTTTGATCAAGATTGAATGTTACGGTTCTTTTCCAAAACGAAGAGTTAAATTCTACTTCGTTAACATCAATCAAAAGCAAAACCCGTCCGGTCTTTTAAGATGGTAGATATCCTGGAATTAGCGGGAACTCAGGGGATAGCATCAACGTCTACGACTTCAATAGTAGGCCATGGGAATTAGATCTTTCCACTTTTAGTACGACATCTTCGGTTGATACCGATCGGTTGGGTGATCGGAACGCTTCCGCAAGTTCAAGAGTCTTACAAAGTAGGATGAGTTCCGGAAGAGGAAAGCTTTTTCCCACAGGATAATGGGATGAGATTAATGCTAGGCGCCAAGATCGGCCAAGGATCTAAGCAATAATCCATTCCGAGGAAAATCATACGGTGTGAGAAATTTGCCGGGGGTCTCAAAGTTTTTTGGGTAATTTTGAGGAGAACCCGCCAAGCATGCTTTCAAAATTTAAAGGTGTTTGCATTTCAATTAAATTTTTCTTTGTTTACAATTATAGCTTTATGAAGTCGAGCAAAATTTTTTGCATAAGTACAAAGGGGCATCTGTGAGGCTAATTTCGAAACTCAAATCTTTAAAGATTTCGTAGAATTTCTCAATTTGGTCGTTAGCTTTTTCACGGCGCCTTTCATCATTACGTCTCGAAGGATACGGAATCGACGGTTTCGGGTTAGGCATCAGAGCACTAACGGGAGCAACAACGGGCTCAAAATTTGGTACTTGAGGTTGAACTTAGAGTGACCGACACTTTTTGTGTTTCCAACACTTTGGCACTTCCGTTATTAGTAGGAAGCACCGTATCCTTTGTCACCTCGGTTTCACGTTCCACTACTTTAGGAGGAGAAGAAGAAGTAGTAGGAATCGTGGGTCCTTGATAAGCAACACCGCTTCGGGTGGTAATACCCTTCAAATCTACCTTCGGGTTAGTAATGGTATTACTAGGGAGTGTCCTTGAACCTGAAGTAGAAGCGGTATTGGAATTCATGAACTTGGTAAGCAAATCGGTTAAATTGGTCATTTGATTTTGCATGTTTTGGTTTTGATTTTGCATATTTCTCATCACTGCATCATTAGCTTTGATGTAGTTTTGAAAATCATCCTTCCACACACCTTGTGTTTGCGGAGCCGGAGCTTAGTAAGGTGGAGCTTGGGGAACCGGGGGTTGATTAATCGGGGGTCAATAAATTTGGCCTTGGTTGTAATTATTTCCCCAATTTTAGTTGTAACGGTTTTGGTTATTTCTTTGGTTTTGTTGAACGGGAGTAAAACCGGGAGGTCGAATTTGATTAGCAATCGGGGCTCGGTAACCGGTATTTCCTTGATTGAAATTAGCAGCGGCGGCTTGGGAAACGTACTCTTGAATATTGTCACGATAAACGTTGCCATCGGTGGCGGGACAATTTCGGTAAGAATGAGCACCACCGCAAGTAACACAACTTTCCTTGACCGCTTTCACAGGAGTGGGAGCTTGGGTTTTCTTATCGAGAAGTAAGGCTTTCACCATATCTTTAAGTTCGGCAACATCGGGAGAAATACTAGGGGTGGAAGTGCTCGAACTCACTTTGGCAACAACCGGTTTGTTACGTGAATTATGAACTTTGGATTTGCTCTCAATGATTCTTAGGTAATCCGAGGCATTTTATCCAAAAAGTTACCACCCGCGGCGGAATTCAACGAATCTTGATCATTAGAGTTCAAAGCATTATAGAAAGTATCGAGTTGATGTAATTCTGAAAATCCATGATGTGGGCATGCCCGAAGAAGATCATTGAATCGGTCTCATGCCTCATATTTTTACCAAATTTAACCTGATAATTTGATTTTTAAGCCCGAAGATGATAAATAAGGTTAATAAGTTCTACTAAGCAAATTTTAACAACTATTTAGCACTAAGATAAGCTAAAACAGAGTATGCAAATTTTAATCTACTTAAGACAGATTTAAGAAAAACTTGCACAAATGATTTCTAGACTACAAGATAAGCATAATAAGCATTAAATAACATAAATAAGCATAGACAAGAAGATATCAATAAGCAATAAGCACAAATAAGCAGTCAAACAGTAAATAAGCTAGAAAATGGAAAATAGAAACTTACAAAAGTCCAAGCTTTTGTATATTATTTTCAAGACTCAAAACAACTTATCACAATCCTATAGCTTATCCACATAAGCACTAACCCATGGCCATCCAATATTTACCATGCTCCATGAGAGTTTCTTGATATTTTTGGTATTTTTTAGATTTTTATAAGTAAAACAGTTAATAAAAGTGATAAAAACAGTAAACAAAGGCAAAGATTAAGAAGCTAAAAGCTTAGTGAAGCTTTTAGGTCAGATCAATAAGCTGCATCATAGCTTAAAAAGCTTAACAGGTTATATTAAATGATCAAACACAGAATCTTAAAAACAATACCTCAAACTTTTCATTAAAAACTTAAACTTTTACAAGGAATTTGAAATACAGAATAACTTAAAAAAAACTTAAATGAAAATACATTAAAAAGAGACTAAAAACTTAGAACAACTACTCCCTCACTACAAGGGTTAAGCCCTCTATTTATAGGCCGGATAGAAGGACCTAGATCCTTGGCTTGGTTTTCTTGTGTGAGAGGAAAAGAAGCTTCAATCTTGGCCCTTTAAATCATCTAGTGCTTCTTTAAATCCATCACAACCCTTGATTGTGTCCACGCAATCATTCCCCAATGATTGCCTTGGATCGCCAACGTGTCAGGTGCCAAAAATGTCATCCATTGCATCATTTAAGCTTCTAGAATGTAGGTTAAGTGGGTTTAACCTCGAGGTAAGTGTAATTTTAGAGGTGGAAGGTGAATAGTAACAATGGGGTGGGAGCGGGAAAATAGGTTACCAGGTTTAATTTTGGTGCAGGGTGAGGAGTTTGGTGAATTGGCAAACTTGGCCCCTCATCTTATATAAGTGTATAACATCCATCATCCTTGAGTTTTGCAAATTTGTCCCTTGAAGTTTTTGTTGGTGTTGCACCGTTAGTCCTTTTAAGGACTAACAGGGGTGTTATAAAAGGGTAACGAATAACAAGAGTTATAAGGGTGAATGGGCTTTGTTGTTGGGCCAGGTGTTATAAAAGTGGACTTGGGCTTTTATTTATGTTTAAGGTGTATAAGGTATAAGTGGGCTTTCCCTGGCCCACTAGGTGGGTATGGGTGGGCCCACTTTTGGAAATTTAGGTTTTCGGGTTCGGTTTTCGATGATCTTTCCAATGCCTCATCCTGGGGTTGACTTTGACTTGACTTTGACTTTTTGAATTGGCTTTGATTTTGACTTCTCTTTACGCTCTTTCCGTTCTCATGCTCGGTTTTGTCGTTTTGGCTTCGATTTTTGTCCTTTTCATAGATATCCATTATCTGCACAATACAAATGCAAAACATACAAATACAATGTATTTTTGATACGTCTTAGGTCATTTAAGCTCGTTTTTAAAGGTCAAAGGTATGTGTAATTAAACGCATACCAGTATTCATGCTAGGTTGTAGGAGTATATGAGTTTTATTTGAACTTTATCTAGCTTCCTAAATTGTTTGAGTTAAATTTTTGGTGTAGATTGTTTTTAATGGGTGTTTACTAACAAAAATTTAAGTGAACGCGACCAAGAAATATTATTGTCGCGAATAATAATTTAAATGACGGATATAGAGGGTTTGTGTAATGTCTTAATGAGTGTAGGTTACGATTCTAGCGAAACGATGACTTTTGATGTCTAAGCGATTTAACTAAAGCTGTTTAAATACATAGCTATGTGAAATAAGTTAAAATAATAAAAAGAAAATGACTAAATAATGAAAACTCAGAGTCGTAACATGACCTGAAATCATGGGGTGTTATAACCTTGGATTCATCCCACTCATCTTCAAGCAATTATCTCCATATCCTCCAAAGAAGTTTCAAGCAATGACTCAAATTCCATTTAAGATATTTCTATTAAGTATTACTGCTAGTCATACATACTATTATTATTGCTGTATAAGCTCATTTTTAAAGGTCAAAGGTATGTGTAATTAAACGCATACCAGTATTCATGCTAGGTTGTAGGAGTATATGAGTTTTATTTGAACTTTATCTAGCTTCCTAAATTGTTTGAGTTAAATTTTTGGTGTAGATTGTTTTTAATGGGTGTTTACTAACAAAAATTTAAGTGAACGCGACCAAGAAATATTATTGTCGCGAATAATAATTTAAATGACGGATATGGAGGGTTTGTGTAATGTCTTAATGAGTGTAGGTTACGATTCTAGCGAAACGATGACTTTTGATGTCTAAGCGATTTAACTAAAGCGGTTTAAATACATAGCTATGCGAAATAAGTTAAAATAATAAAAAGAAAATGACTAAATAATGAAAACTCGGAGTCGTAACATGACCTGAAATCATGGGGTGTTATAACCTTGGATTCATCCCACTCATCTTCAAGCAATTATCTCCATATCCTCCAAAGAAGTTTCAAGCAATGACTCGAATTCCATTTAAGATATTTCTATTAAGTATTACTGCTAGTCATACATACTATTATTATTGCTGTATAATAACCTCTATCTCACTTGTTCTAGTACGTGTATAACTTTTCTTTGTCACTAGTATTTCATGCTTGCTATATGACACTTTATGGACATTTATGTCATCTCTATGTTTCTACTTGGATCTATTGCATGAGTTTTTCTTCTCTTTTAGCTAGATTATATGATTCTTGAAGAGATGGAAGTGCCACAATTATCCTTCCAACCCATTTAGGTCATTCTGAAAAACGATTAACTTTTGGAAAAATTCGCAAGTCTCCAGCGAACGGACCCCAAAAATCAAAGGCGGCCCCCTAATATATATGGGACCGCCTGAGGTTTACGGGACCGCCATCAGGGGAACCACGAAACTTTCCTGTCTCCTCTTTTTCTGCAACTTTGACCATATTCTCCTTAGGACCAGCCATTCTTTCCTTTCTAAACAAAACACCTCTTAGAATCTTCATTCTCCAATACCATGCCTTTCCCAAAATTCCTCTATATATGAACATCATTCTTCTTCATCTCAATCACATCTTCACTTCTAAATCTTTCACTTCTCTTCAAGTTCTCAATGTCATCCTCTAGCAAATCCCCTCGTGACTACTCACGAAAATACCAAAGGGCCATTCTCGAACCTTGGAGACAAAGTCATGGTCTTCTTCCCTCACCACCTTCTCCTCCACCGACTAGGACTACTCCCACCTCTCCTATCTCAGATAACTCTCTCTTATACTCTTCACCTTTATAAAACTCAACTCAAAACCTAAATGAAATTCATCACCTATCAAATCTGCTTGACATAAATCTCCAACAAGCAATTGAAGCCACAAATCCTTCACCTCCTACCTCACCATATATCCCTCTACCTTCTTTAGATCAAGTAAACTTTCATTTGAAATTTTGTCATTGTTTCTTGGATACTCGAAATATATTTGATACATTAAAAGATGACCTTAATTGTATCAAATCTCTCATCATTGGTCCTTCCACTCAATTTCCATCCTCAATAACAACCTCCTCACCATAATTGAGCAATCTCGAAAGCTCAAATTCACCTAATAATAAGCAACCTATCTTTTGATTATGGCATCTTCTACTCTTTAAGAATCAACTAGTGTATATCTATGCCTTATTATGTCTTTATGTTATGATTATCTACTTTCTATTATAATGATTCATACAAATATTGTATGAATTTGTTTTAGCTCATATTAGATCTAGTTTTATTTTATGTTGTATGAATGTATTAGTTGCATTTGCTATTGTACGAGTTTCTTGATTGTTGAATAAAACTCTCTTTTGGGTGACTTAAATATAATGTGTTGCTTTAAAAGATATTTGTCTTGCACTTGTATTTCTAACTTTGTTTTGTAGCAAACAATTTTCGTAAGATCGATCCCTTGGTGCCCCGAACAAGGGGGAGCATACATCAAGGGGGAGTCTTGATATCGTCGATTTCTTTCTTCCTACAACTACTCAACGATCATCCTTTTTGATATCGACAAAAGGGGGGAGAAATGGAACAAAACTCTTTAATAATTTTGTAACTTCTAATTTTATACAAAATGAGTTTATATTTTGTCATCATCAAAAAGAGGGAGATTGTTAATACAAATAATGTCTAAAAACGTTATTTATATTTTTCGACCTCTCAACGTTTTGATAATAACAAAATGTAAAAACGTTTACGATAAAATTAAACGTTTACAAATTATTAATCGTAAAATTTCATTTATAAGATTAGTAATCACTTAAGGTATGAACAAACAAATCATTAATCATGATTAGTGATCAAGAAAATATTTTTTTCTTATCCATTACTCCCTCCGTCCCAAAATTATTGTCCCCTATTGACTTTTCAAGTCTTTTTCTTCAAACTTTGACCTTAAATAGTTTTATTTGTGTTATATAATAACTAATGAAAAGTATATGAATTGATTGGTTTTTTAATGTATTTTCATAGTTATGATTATCATCAAGTATTATATAATACAAATAAAAATATTTAAGGTCAAAGTTAGAAGAAAAAGACTTAAAAAGTCAACAGGGGACAATAATTTTGGGACGGAGGGAGTACATTTTTACAAAAGATTTTCACAAAACTAATTATACAAAATATTTTTTAATTAAAGGAAAAGTTTTATTAAAAACTTAAAATTTAAAATTCAAATTTTCTCCCCAAAACGGAAACTTTTATACCATATACAACATTCCTCACAAAAAGACAAAAATGAGAGCGGAGTCTAACTGGCAGCCCCCTTATAGGCCTGGCGGCCTCCTTATGTATATGGGACCGTCGGGACCGCCGCCAGTTACCGTTGGTTTTTCGTGCCTATAAATACTGCTTCATCCCTTGCTGAAAATCAGACATCTTTGCACGGATTTTGTCACACTTCTTTCTCTCTTTAAAAACCTTCTTTCTCTCACTAAATATCTTGATCACTAACATCTCTTAATCTTGTTTCAAGTGATCTAATCTCTTCTTCTCATCTTTTCCCTCTCATTCAAGTGCAAGAGAAGAACATTCGTATTCGCCAAGAAACGAAGTGTTGATTAGTGATCTCTCCTTTTTCTTCTAAGTACCAAATTGTTAACCATGTTTTTATTAAAGTGATGGTCATTAAATAATCCTGAGCCTTGTATAAGTAAAACATAGTTCACGGGAATTTATTTAAGCTAGTTGGTCCTAGTTGTCGGGCTCAAGCCCATTTGTATTAAGTCCGGCCCAACATAAAACCCACAAGGCTATTCCACTCTTGTAACTATAAAAGCCCTCTCCAAGTGTGGAGAGGGTGTTGCTCCATTTTTCTCTTTTATTTGAAGTAACCTTTTCTTTGTTTTACTTTCTCTCTTTACAATCTTTCTCGCTAGTTTTCTCTTGCAAATTCGCGCGTGTGTGTGTGTGTGTGTGAATTGATAAGCTAATATGTGGTATCAAGAGCTTAAGGTTACATAGTGATTATGTGCTTGGTTTTGTGGTTTGTGCTTTGGTTCGTGGCATAGTAACATCAAAAGGTCTCGAATTCGTTTGATTCTTGGTTCTCAAATCGTCATAAATTCAAGACTCTCATAACCTTACATGAATTTTATCTCTTGTTTGCTATTTGAGTTACAAAAGTCCTGGCTCACAAAGTTTTTTTTGGCATATAAACTCTTGCGTTTTGCTAATTTGTTCGTGTCAAAAGTGTTCAAGGTTTGGTTTTTGAATGCGGCATAGATCTTATTCGAGTCTTGTGTCAAGTTTTTTTCGTGGGAATTTGGTGGATTTCGAGCTTGTTGAGACCTTGTTTCTTGCTTGCGTTTTGCTACATTCGTGGTTGTGTTTTGGCAGGAGACAAGAGAGTACCAAGTGAAAACGACTCATTGAAAGTGACTTGTGGTCCTAAAAAGTACGAACTGCATTTTGTCCCTACAAGTTGCGTTTTGTGTTTTTTTCTGGTTGCATTGCGTTTTGCCTTCAAGGAGTTGCGGTTTTTATCTTCAAAGGTTCTTGCGTTTTGTTACATAGGCATTGAGATTTGCCTGATTGAAGACCCTTTTGCAAGCTAATACAACCGTTATGCTGCCAAAAATTTCCTAAAGTTGCGTTTTGTATTGATCAAATTGTGTTTGTCTCAAAGTACAACTTTGCATTTTGTCCGAGATCTATCACTGTGATTTGTCTACTCAAGCAGATTGCGTTTTGTATTTACACAAGTGTGTTGCGTTTTGTCTCCAACTAATTGCGTTTTGATTCTCAATGCAGACTGCGTTTTGTTATAACACAAGACTTGCATTTTGGTTTCTGAGATTTGCTATCATTGACATACCTTGGTCTTATCTCATATACTTAGACTTTAAAGGACAACATTGTAACAACATGAAACCTCAACATTAACTTATAACCTAAATCAACCAAGAACTTATTTAATTCATCATACTTTAACTTCAACAGGATTTCCAATCATAGATTTGTAAAATCCCGTGGAGATTGATTTCATTTGAATTAACCTAAGTTATTCACAATCACTTAAACGATCCACAACTTATCATTTCATATTACACTTAAAATGTCGACTCAACAAGACATTTATGCCGCCGATTACAAAAACCGCCCTCCTATGCTTAACAAAGAGAACTACGTTCCATGGTCATCACGTCTTCTCTGGTATGCTAAGAGTAGACCAAATGGAAAGTTAATCTACAATTCCATTATGAATGGTCCATATGTCAGACGAATGATTCTTGAACCAGGTGATGCAGACCGTGAAGTTCCTGTTCCTGAAACATTTCATGAACAAACTGATGAAGAACTCACAGAAGCAGAAATTAAACAGATGGAAGCAGATGATCAAGCCATTCAGACTATTCTTCTCGGACTTCCTGAAGACATCTATGCTATTGTTGATTATAACACCCCGTGTTTTAGGGTCATTGACGTCGTTAATAAATCCGCTATGTACCTTTTGTATTGTGCGCGTTTGTTTTTAGTTGTAAACGTTAAGTTAAATCGCGTACGTTAAAAATTAGCGTTCAATGTAAACGGGCGTCAAACAGTTAAACGTTTGCATCAATCAAGTATTAAATAATTATTTTGAGAATAATTATGGTCGTTGTTTATTTTATTTTTATCGGTTGCGTAAATTATGTACGTTTCGCGATAAAGTGCGTTTAAGCGTACCCGGAACCACAAAAATATTTCTACGCTTCAACAAATGCCTAGTATTATTTTTGTATGATCAAAAAGTTTACTTCATTTATAAAAGTGGCGCCCCATATATGCTAGAAATAGTCAAGACTTATCATTGTTACAAGTATACTTTTATTAACAAGGC
>BQNB010017656.1:44529-69581 GCA_026074375.1 Tanacetum coccineum | reverse complement strand
TGACTCATTATTGGATACAATGTTTTCAATATATCATAGCTCTTGTATATTAGAATTAAGCATATCAGAATCATGATAAGTGTCGTAATGAGGTACCTCAAAGAGTATGTTAGAATCATAACGAGGTTCAACCGTGTCATTATTGAGAGAACCAACAGGAGACAAATTTACCATGAAGATCGCATTTGCTGTAACTTTGTCATCACAGTCTAAATCATATGCCTCAACGTGGTCTGTGTTGAAATTTGTTGTAGCTCATAACTAGAGATCCTCATAGTCATCAATTTCTTCCAAACTATCAGCTAAGATATCCTGTTGTTCCTCATTCAATACAACTCCTACTTCTTGTGCTTGAGCAAGTAGCATCTTATCCTTAAACCATTCAGAATCTTTCACCCTTTTCTTTGCAGTACACTGCTTAGCAATATGACCTTCACCATTGCAGTTATAACATTTGATTACCCTTGGTTGATTTGCCCCTGCATTTCTAACTGTATTGACAACCCTTGCTCCTGAAGCTTGATTCTTTTGAGCATTGCCCGTATAACCTTGAGACTGTCTACCTTGAACATTCTGAATCGTAACTTGGCCGTTTTGAATTATAGCTTGAGTTCTTGGATTAGACGAAGTTTAAAGTTGGTTATTTGTGGGAATAAATTTTGAGCAGTACACCGAACTCAAAAATATCATAGCTTTATTGAGACTGGCTATTGGATCATCAGTTAGAAGAAAGCTTGGTATAGCAAGTCTGGTATCAGGTTGAAATGTTGGTGGTTATTAAACAACTGTAGGTGCATTGCTTTGAAGTGGAGGTGACTGAATAAGTTGTTGGGTTATTGGAGTGCTTGATTGGTAGTGTTATGGTTGATAAACATCATATGGTTTAGGCTGATACTAAATCTGCGGAGAGCTGTATGAGGGAGGTGGGTTGTAGGTATTTGCCAGCAAAGCAAGTAGTTCCATAAATCATTGTCTCATTTCTTGAACTTATTTAACATCTTTTTCATTGGGTTTGAGGAAAGCATATATAAATGATCAAAGTTCACACTGTGAAGATTTCTTGCTTGTTTAGCTGTTGTGACAAACCTACTCCATTCAAGTTGAAGATGATTCACAAACTTTGTGTTGATTTGCATGTTTGACATAGACATTGGAATCATTTTCATGTCATTGATCAGTTTAACATATCTCAGATAGTATAAGTAGATTGATTCTCCATGCTCATATGTGAATTTATCAAATTCATCATATAGCATAGACTCACGTTCTTGTTTGGTCATATATGTGCCTTCCATAAGTTCTTTGATGCGATCCCATATTTCCTTTCCAGTTTGATAGTGGTTGATGAGAGTGTAGATGTCAACTAGCAATCCAAGAAGAAGTATATTGACATCTTTGATGTCACTGTCATAATGTAACTTGTCTTGTCCAGCAAGGTCTTCAATTTTTTGAGGACGACGGATGTCGGTAATTCCATATGTGTCTTTAACAGTAATCTTTGGTTTAAATTGATAAGGACCGTTGTCAATTGAGACTTTTAACATTTCACCATTCTCTTTTCCTAGGATATAGAGAATAACTTGGGTCTTTCAGCTATCATACATGCCTTTTTCTAGCTTCGGGGGACGGGTTTTAGAACTTGCAACAATTACGTCTTCTGCCATTGTAGCCATTGTGAATTTGATTGAGTAGATTTTGTATGAATTGATAATTAAGGATCATTTTGACGAGAAGAAGTGTTGTTTTTGTGAAAGTTTGTTGAAAGATTGTATTTTTAAAAATGAGCCAAGTCAAAAGATTGCAACTTTATCAATGTAGTTTATTTAAAAACCTTAAAGTTTAAACCTTTTTAACTTAAAAACCCTAATTTTAACTTAACCAAAAAATTAATTAACCACTAACTTCCAAAAATCACCTTTTCCACATTAATTACCCAAAAACCCTAATTCCACTTTATTAATTTAATAATAAAACCTTTTTATAACTCTAAAATCCAAAACCTAATTTATAAAACTAGGGTTTAGTTTTTAGTTTAGACTCGGTCCGGGCTTGGAGGTTTGGTGGAGGTTCGGTTAGAGTGAGGCGGGCGATTCAAGAGGGTCGGTTAGTGGAGGGTGGTTCAGATGGGGCTTGCTGACCGATCCTGGTGGGTCGGCTAAAGGGAGGTTCAGTTGTGGGCTTCTGACCGATCCAAGGATGGATCGGTTGGAGGATGTTAGCCGATCATAGGGAGGGTCGGTCGGGAAACTATGACCGATCCTAGGTGGATCGGTTGTGGTGGTTCCGGTGTTGTTTTCGAGTGCGTGTCTGGTGATGTTTCCGGTGATGTATCCGGGGTGTTCCGATGTTGTTTTAGCTTGAGATCAATCAACATGCAAGAAAACCACAAAAGTTTCAAACTTTTTGCAAAAGTAAGAGACTTTATGCTCGAAAACCACAAAAGACTCAAATGCAACGTAAATTTTACATTTTTAAGTAACTTTACAAAGGTAATTGCAAAAGTTCAAGACTTTATCTTCTGAAATCTCTAAAAATTACAACTTTCTTCAAATTTTAAAGCTTTGTCTTTAAGAACTTGTCTTTATAGTCTTCATAGTCTTCATAGTCTTCAAGTTCTTCAAAGTCTTCAAAAATGATAACTTTCTTCACAAAAAGCACTTTAAATCATCCCATGGCGATTGATACCAATTGATACAAATCACAATATCATACAAAATACTACACTAGAAAGTTTTAGAGAGAGAGTAAAGAGAGAGTGAGAGGGTGACGAGTGTAAGGAGGAGAGGAGGAGAGAAAGAAAGAAATATTAGATTAGAAAGAGAAGAAATCACCACACCCCTTAACCCTTCCTTAGCCCTCCTTATATAGTAAGGAAGGAAGGACTAGGAAGTAATTAAGGGATATTACATATTACATAGTAGTCCTTCCCTATTTGCACTAATTAATCCCTACACATTATAAACTAGATAAATTGGCCATGTAATCAACACTTTCTGTGTTACTAACAATTACCATTCCCGAAACCACAAATGAATTCGCCATTAAAGGAAACCACTGGACTGTCGTCAAAGGAAACCAATTTGATGGTAGAATTAAAACCGATCCTCACAAGCACACTCACGAATTTCTCGGTGTATGTGATATGTTCAAATACGAAGAACCAAAAATGAAGCCGTCCGCCTAATGATGTTTCCCGTATCACTCACGGGTGAAGCAAAAACTTGGTTGGATGAACTTAACCAAGGAACCATTAAATCCTGCGACGAACTTCGAACCGATTTTATAATCCGATTCTTGCCCCCAGCTCTATTCGATCGACTCCTTGGAGAAATCCGATTATTTTCTCAACATGAACATGAAACTCTAATTAATGCTTGGCTTCGTATGAAAGAAATGCTCAGAAATTGCCATGACTACAATTTAACCAAGGGCAGTGATGACATCAAATAACGTATATTTTATATTATCATTTATCCCAACTATATTGCTCGTTTTATATTATTTATGCATGAATTGATACTTAATTGCTTATATATGCGATTTGTAGTAATTATTGAACAAAGAGTGAAAGTTAATCAAAAGGCACGCATTTTGGAGCTTAAATGAAGAAATCATAAAGACTAATGTTCTGACAACCTATACGTCATATCCATCAAGGAAGATATGGCGTATATGTGCCCTAAACTTCACTCAGCATCCACGAAGGAAAGATCTATATGTCGTATCCAAAAGAAAGCCATACAACGTATTCAAGTACAAGTCATGGAGTATTCTGGAATATAATAATCGTGGAGCCCACGCCAAGAAACCCCAATATGTCGTATTGACCATATAACACCCCGTGTTTTAGGGTCATTGTACGTCGTCAATAAGTTCACTATTTATTTTTAGTATTGTACGCGTTTGCTTTTAAATCGTAATCGTTAAGTTAAATCGCGTAAGCTAAAATTTTTCGTTCAATGTAAACGGGCATCAAACAATTAAACGTTTACATCAAGCAAGTGTTAAGTAATTATTTGAGTATAATTATTAACTTTGTTCATTTTATTTTTATTGGTTACGTAAAGTGTTTACGTTTCGCGATAAAATACGTTTAGGCATTCCCGGAACCACCAAAACTTTTCTACGCTTCAACAAATACCCATTTTTATACCCAATACCCAAAAGTTTTATAAAACTTCACCCATATTTATTATGCTAGCCATTTTGCACATAAAAGAAACAAGCTAGAACTTATACACTTAAATATACACTTTATCTAAATAAAACTACAACTTATTCATTTCAAGTAATACTTGCAAATTTCTTTTCTTTTATGCAAGAGATATAGCTAGTCACTTCCACCCTTGAATTCATGGGATAATCTCCATATGAAGGGACATAAGAACAAGTATTAACCAAGAAAATGTGCAAGTTAGTAAGACTTATATCATGACTAGTGGTTTTGACAACTAGTCATCCTTGTTTTACTCCTTGTGTTTCCAACGCCCACCCCCCTCTTGCATAGTCTTGGTCTTTGTTTACCACCTTTGACTAGTCCTTTGTGTATATAACACATGCATTACAAATGATAGCAACACACAACACAAACCACTTAAGAAAACCAACTCCATCTCTCTCTTTTTCTTTCTTTTGGCCACGACAAAACACCATCAACCATAAACAATTCTCACAACTTATTTTACCACATATACAAGTAAACTAAGATCATATCTAAGGTGATACAAGAAGGTTTGGAGGATTTGTTGGTTGATTAAGAGGGTTAATCAAAGGAGAAGCAAGATTAGGGTTTTATATTAGATTAGGGTTTCTTGGTTGTGAAAGCTAGGGTTTATAATCTAAACAAGGGTTTAGATTTTGTTGGTCATCCTATCACATCATATTAAGGTCATCTAAAACTCTTAATATCTTTACTTTTATGATTTTATGCATATATATATTCTATGTAGTTAATCACCATTTAGGAAATGTTTTAACATGTAAAACGGATTTTTTACTTGTGATCATGCTTTGATAAACTTTTTCACATGTTATGAGGATGTTAATATTATGTCATAATGGAAGTATAAGTGTTATACCATGTTGGTTAAGTGTAAAAAGTATATGTATAAACTAGTAATTAAAAGATTACTTAAGAAAGTTTATGATTTAAAGGTGTTGTTAAGGACTTGTTATCTGGGACACTTGGACAAAGTATGGACAAATGGACACTATAATATGTAAGACATATGATATAAAGCATTGTAATGGACTTGTAACAAGATGGTTAAGCTTAAAAGTTACAAAACTAGGTTTAAACATGTTTTTATGAAAAACATCAAAACCTTCTGTTTTAATTCGACACATAACCTATTTATTTTATATTTTTATAAAATAGTACGTCTCATGACGATTCCAAAAAGGTAAGAAACTCGAAAAACGGATTAATAACGAAGAAGATACGTAGTTTACAAGTTATACGTTAATAAACGGGTTTATAAAAGAAATTTTATAAAGTTACTGTTCATCTCAGACATGAACATTTTGAAAACATCATTAATATGATAGACCTTTTAATAACAAAGTCGTGCTCAAAGAATCACTAAAAACGAAGCTAAAACTAGTAAAATACGATATTTACGGGTTTTACGATAACTAAATCTATAAAAATAAATTTATAAACTGTCATGAACAGAAAAAAGTACCGTTCACCAGTAGGTCAAAAAAATGAAAATATAATATTTTGATAACTCGTCATAATACGAAAGCGTGGACATAAGAAACGTAAGAAACATGCTTAAAACGATAAAGTTACATCGTTTTTACTAACGAAATATTTATAAACGTTTTAACTTTATAAATACGATTTCACAAACGCAATTAGATGGTGATATAGCTATATAGAATTGTATATGGTAGTATTTATTCAAAGTTCTTAGTACTTATACGACCTGTGTTTAATTAGGTTGCATTCCGTCATTTCCGTGACGCATTTTCTGTTGTATTTGGATTATCGTTTACTCAAGGTGAGTTCATAGCCCCACGTTTTACCTTTTAATGATTTACAAGTTTTGGGGTGAGAAACATATGCATGTTTTACAATTGGACGCAAGGGGACATTTTACATTTACGATTACGTGTTTGCCTAAGTAGCGATAACCCTCTGAGCCCATTATCATGAACTGTCAATTACTATTGTGAGCGCGAATGTTATAAATTGATCTATTTGGTATTGATATCCCCGTTCGGGTGAGTCATGCTCACTGTGCCAGTTTGCTGGACAACGAACGTATACCATGTTGGACATAGGATGTTGTGGGTTAGAACATCATCACGGGTAATGTTGGCAATTTATATTGCAATTCATACATGTCGAGCTTCAGTGTCATGAGCTTAGGGAAACGTAATTACATTTTATGATGTTTGCATCTGTTGCATTATCATATGGAAATCTTGCGGTCCTACATTATACATTTTATAAACATATGAATTCACTCAACAATATGTTGACGTTTTAAGCAATGTTCTTCAGGGGATCATTAAGGCACAAGGTGCAAGGGATACGTTGGTGGTTATGATTTGGATGTCATGCATTAAAGATTTTGTCGCATTACATTTTGTATATCTGTTATGGGCTAGAAATATTTGTATTTTGAACAAGTGAAGCTTCGGGCTTTTGTAACAAACAATTTGTTAAATCCAATGTATCAGTTTTAAACGGCTTTTAATGGTTGTTCTTATATATATATATCTTGTGTTATGATCTATGCAGTACCACCCCCAACCCATATTCCACTGCGACCCAATTTGGGGGTGTTACAGATTGGTATCTAAAGCCAAGGTTATAGAGAACCAGGTTAAATATTTTTGCTGGACTATAACCGTTTTCAAACATTACATTCATACAAAGGGATTTTCAAGGGACATATATACATATACTACTTGTTGCATTAGTTGGTTAAGACTAGATACATTTAGTATTGATATACATGTTATGGTATAAATGTATATTACTATAAGAGTCTTATATTAAATACTAATATAAGCTATTTTGGATTTTCAGATACAGTCATGTCAAATTCTAAGGATTCCACGGTTACATACACTGCTGTGTCCAGTCCATTTGGAGGGTTGTCAGACATCGGATCTCCGAGGGTCGATGGACCACCCGTGATGCCAGAGGATCCATATGCATATGTGGTAGCTGCTTTTCAGGCCCCGCCATCTCCTGATTATGTGTCGGGTCCAGAGTACCCACCTTCACCAGACTTTGTTCCAGAACCGGTTTATCCAAAGTTTATGCCACCAGAGGATGAGGTACTCCCAGCTGAGGAGCAGCCCCTACCTGCTGTTGTCTTACCTACTGCTGATTCACCAGGCTATGTTCCTGAGTCGGATCCCGAAGAGGATCCGGAGGAGGATTATGATGAGGACCCTGAGGAGGATCCTGCTAATTATCCTGCCAACAGAGGAGACGATGGCGATGATGAGGATGAGTCATCCGATGATGACGAGGATAATGATGTTGACATTGAGGAGGAGGAGCACCCAGCTCCTGCCGACTCTACAGGTGTTGCTTTACCAACTGTTGATCATGCCCCATCTGCTGAGGAGACTGAGTCGTTTGAGACCGACGAGTATGCGGCCATATCACCACCACATCCTGCTTACCACATTACTGCTAGGATATCGATCCGAGATGAGCCACCTATACCATTTTGGCATGATACAGAGGTTGCCAGACTCCTTGCTATACCTACTTCACCACCATCACCACTTTCCCCATGGTCATCACCATTGCCTCAGATTCCTTCTCCCCCACTACCCCCGATACTATCACCATTACCTGTATTATCTCCACCACCTGCTAGTCCTACTTATCCATTAGGATACAGAGCTGCCATGATCCGGCTAAGAGCTGAGGCCCCGTCTACTTCCCATTCACCACCACCATATATCATACTCTCCCAAATTAGAGCAGGTACACCACCATCAGGGACACTACCACTTTTACCTATACCGCTACCTACTTCATCACCACCTTTGCATCTACTCTCTACTGACCGTAGAGCAGACAGACCAGAGGTTACCTTACCGCCTCGAAAGAGGTTAGGTATCACTTTTGGTCTGAGATATAAGGTAGGAGAGAGCTCGTCTGCCCCCACTGCTAGACCTCCTAGAGGGTTTTGGGCGAACTATGGTTTGTTGCTACCATGGACAGGGAGATTATGCGGGATTTAGAGAGAGATGTCGGTTATGGGATCACCGACACTTGGGATGAGATACTGGTAGACATGCCAGGGGCACCAGCAACTGATGACACAGAGTTGGGTCGACGGATGACAGAGTTTACCATTAGGGTTAGGCAAGACACAGACGCGATTTATACAAGGTTGGATGATGAGCAGACTGAGCGACAGCTGATGGCTGGTCGGCTCAACATGTTGTATAGGGATAGGCGTGCACATGCTCGTACTGCTAGGCTCATGGATAAGGATGGCAACGGGTCAGGTTCGGGGCAGGTTTTAGTATACCTGTACCCGCACCCGTTTATAATATCCACATCCGTACCCGCCTCATTACCCATTGGGTACAAGTTAATATTATCCATTGGTTTTTTGGGTTTCCCCGCGGGTATCGGGTATTCCCAATTGAATATTTTTATAGAAAAATAATGGGTATCAAGATTAAGTCACACTAAAATTTATCGAAAAATAAAGCAAAACACCCTTATATATTCAAATTTTTTAAAAGTTAAAGAAACAAATACCGTATTAGATGATTTAGCGCTTACGAATAATTTATGTAACATTCAAATGTGTTAAATAATAGAAATAGTTATATAAAAAATACAATGGAAGAAATTATATGTAATAATATATATACTTTAATTATTTATAATAACAATAAAACGGGTACGAATTCGGGTAAACGGATACGGGTACGGGTACGGGTAATCGGGGTGGGTATTATCAAAACCCGTCACCGAACCCGTACCCGGCTAAATTCTTTTATCAATACCCGTACCGGCATCCGAACCCGCCAACCCGCCCCCGAACCCAACCCAACCGGTTCGGGTTTCGGTTTTCCCTATCGGTTTCGGATGCTTTTACCATCCCTACTCATAGAGGCTGAGGCTAGGTTGTCTCGAGAGGCTTGGGGACGATCCATGGATGCGAGTGACCTTGCGCGTGCAGAGGTTATGTCATTACGTACTACGGTATTGGGACAGCAGGCAGTGATTAAAGAGTTGCAGGCAACGGACCGCAGGAGACAGGCGGCGATTATAGAGATGCTGGCAGCGGACCACAAGAGACAGGCACAGTTCATTGAGGCACTAAAATTGCTGAAGAGGCTTCAGACCCATATGACAGAGTTTGAGAGGCAGCAGCGACCCGCTAAAGGTCCTGCACAGCCCGATGCCCCAAAGGAGGCCGGTAGCAGTTCATAAATCATGTTATGGCTAGTTATTTTGTACAGCCTACTAAGTATTATGGGTAACTCCCGGCTAGTATGGCTTTAGGTTGTATATTTTATCTTGTAACCTAATCGTTGTGATCATTTTGTATCTGAACCAATCATGTATGTTTTCCAATTATATATGGAATAGTGGTATTATGTCATGTCTATAATCGAATTTATTATGAATGAATGTCGATTTAGCTACACCCTTGTTAACTTTAATTCAATTGTATATTTCACTGTGTGTTGTGATCTTTCTTTACTTATTGTGTATATGTCATGTCATGGTTATGATTTTGCGAAATCTAACGGGTATTATATTTTCTTGTGATTAAAGAAAATGGCACCAAAAAGAGCCACGAGGTCAAACACAGCCCCAAAAACAACCAACACCACATCTGTCACTAATGCCCAGCTTCAGGCAATGATTGACCAAGGCGTTACTGTCGCTTTGGCAGCACGTGATGCTGACAGAAATACGAATGACGATGATAGCCATAATTCGGGAACACGTGTTAGAAGGACAGAATGAACTGCCCGTGAATATACTTACACTGACTTTCTCAAATGTCAACCATTAAACTTCAAAGGCACTGGAGGAGTTGCCAGTCTATCTTAATGGTTTGAAAGAATGGAGTCTGTTTTCCACATCAGTAATTGTACAGTTGAGAATCAAGTCAAGTTTGCTACTTGCACCCTCCATTCAGTTGCTTTAACATGGTGGAACACCCATGTGAAGACATTCGGTCATGATGCCGCTTACGGTATGCCTTGGAAAACACTCATGAAAATGATAACTGACAAATACTGTCTTTAAAATGAAATCAAGAAACTGGAAATGAAGATTTAGGATCTGAAGGTAAAGGGTACTGACTTGACAAGTTATACCCAACGCTTTCAGGAATTGGCTTTGTTGTGTAGGAGGATGTTTCCTGGAGAATCTAATAAAATTGAAAAATATATCGGTGGTCTTCCCGACATGATTCATGGGAGTGTAGTGGCTTCTAAACTAAAGACAATGCAAGATGTAGTTGAAATTGCAACCGAGCTAATGGATAAGAAATTCCGTACTTTTGCTGAACGCCAGACAGAGAGTAAAAGGAAGTTTGAGGACACCTCAAGGAACACTCAGAACCAACAACAACAACAACAACAGAACAAGAGGCAAAACACTGGCAGGGCTTATACTGCAAAGACTGGTAAAAAGAAACAATATGGGGGATCTAAACCCCTATGCTCAAAATGCAACTATCACCACGACAGTCCATGTGCTCCTAGATGCCACAAGTGTAATAAAGTCGGCCATCTGGCCCGTGACTGCAGGAGCACTGCAACCGCTAACAATGCTAACAATCAGAGGGGCAATGGTTCGGGTCAGAAGCCTACTTGCTATGAGTGTGAAGTTCAGGGACATTTTAAGAGGGAATGTCCAAAGCTGAAGAACAACAACAACCGTGGTAACCAAGTTGGAGGTGGCAATGCTCTAGCCAAAGTTTATGCGGTAAGGCATGCAGGGACAAACCCAGACTCCAACATCGTGACGGGTACGTTCCTTCTAAACAACCGCTATGCTTTTATCTTATTCGATACTGGTGCCGATAGGAGTTTTGTGTCTACTGCATTTAGCTCCCAAATTGATATCACACCGACTGCATTAGATCACTATTATGACGTTGAACTAGCCGACGGAAGAATAATTGGGTTAAACACTATCCTTAGGGGTTGTACATTAAACATCCTGAACCACCCATTCAACATAGACTTAATGCCCACAGAACTTGGTAGTTTCAATGCTATAATTGGTATGGATTGGTTGGTGAAGTACCAAGCAATCATTGTGTGTGCCGAGAAGATCGTTCGTATCCCCTGGGGAAATGAAACATTAATTGTTCATGGTGACTGAAACAACCGTGGAAACGAGGCTCGTCTGCACATTATCTCGTACACCAAAACACATGAATACATGCTAAAAGGATGTCTAGTGATTTTGGAAAACGTTACTACAAAGGAGACAGAAGACAAGTCAAAGAAGAAGCGACTTGAGGACGTACCAATCATCCGAGATTTTCCTGATGCATTCCCTAAAGACTTGTCAGGTCTTCCTCCGACTCGACAAGTGGAATTTCAAATCGATTTGATACCTGGTGCTGCACCCGTAGCCCGTGCACCTTATCGATTGGCACCTTCTGAAATGAAAGAGTTGTCGGAGCAACTGAAAGAACTATCTGACAAAGGCTTTATAAGACCCAGTTCCTCACCCTGGGGAGCTCCAATCTTGTTTGTCAAAAAGAAGGATGGATCGTTTCGAATGTGCATCGACTATCGGGAACTGAACAAGCTGACAGTGAAGAATCGTTATCCACTCCTAATGATCGACGATTTGTTTGATCAACTACAAGGATCTAGTGTTTATTCTAAGATAGACCTGCGATCAGGTTATCACCAGCTTCGAGTACAGGAAGAGGATATTCTAAAAATGGCATTCTAAACTCGATATGGTCATTACGAGTTCCAAGTTATGCCATTTGGCTTGACGAATGCATCAGCAGTGTTTATGGACCTCATGAACTGCGTGTACAAGCCATTTTTGGATAAATTTTTGATTGTCTTTATTGATGATATCCTTATCTACTCCAAGAACAAGAAGGAGCATGAAGAACACCTTAAAGCAGTTCTAGAATTTCTTAAGAAAGAGAAGTTGTATGCTAAGTTCTCTAAATGTGAATTTTGGATTCCTAAGGTACAATTTATCGGCCACGTGATTGATAGTCAAGGCATTCACGTGGACCCTGCCAAAATCGAATCCATAAAGGACTGGGAATCTCCTAAGACGCCAACAGAGATTCGCTAATTCTTAGGTCTCTCTGGGTATTGTTGAAGATTCATCGAAGGATTTTCAAAATTTGCCAAGTCGATAACCAAACATTAAGTTCGATTAGGGTGACAAACAGGAAGCCGCTTTCCAGTTATTAAAGAAGAAGTTGTGTAGTGCGCCAATTCTAGCTTTACCCGAGGGAAGCAAAGATTTTGTAGTCTATTGCGATGCGTCGCACAAGGGATTGGGTGTTGTATAAATGCAAAGAGAGAAAGTAATTTCTTATGCATCACGCCAATTAAAAATTCATGAGAAGAACTATACAACACATGATTTGGAACTTGGATCGGTAGTGTTTTCTCTAAAACTCTGATGACACTATTTGTACGGAACCAAGTGTACGATGTTTACAGATCACAAAAGTCTACAATACATTCTTAATCAAAAAGAGCTGAATATGAGGCAGCGTCGTTGGTTAGAGCTGCTCAGTGATTACGACTGTGAGATCCGTTATCACCCGGGGAAAGCAAATGTTGTTGCTGATGCTTTGAGTAGGAAGGAGCAAAGTAAACCATTAAGAGTTCGAGCCTTAGTGATGACTATTGGCTTGGATCTTCCTGAACAAATCCTAAATGCTCAGACCGAAGCACAAAAACCAGAGAACATCAAGAACGAAGATGTTGGAGGCATGTTGGTTGAAAATTCTAAGGATCCAGAGAAATTTAGAATAGAAAAGTTGTAACCCCATGCCGATGGAACTCTATGCTTCGATGACAGGAGTTGGTTACCATGTTATGGCGACTTGAGGACTGTTATTATGCACGAGTCTCACACGTCAAAATACTCTATTCATCCGGGTTCAGACAAAATGTATTAGGACATGAAGAAGCTATATTGGTGGCCCAATATGAAGGCCAACATCGCCACCTATGTTAGCAAATGTCTGACATGTGCTAAAGTCAAGGCCGAACACCAAAGGCCATCAAGATTGTTGGTACAACCCGATATACCTCAATGGAAGTGGGTCTATATCACTATGGATTTTGTCATGAAGCTTCCTAAGTCGTCACAAGGTTACGACACTATTTGGGTGATTATCGACCGACTTACTAAGTCTGCAATCTTTGTACCCATGAGGGAAACTGATCCCATGGAGAAACTGGCAAGAATGTACCTAAAGGAAGTGGTCAGGAGGCATGGAATCCCTGTCTCAATTATTTTTGATCGTGACTCTAGATTCGCATCACATTTCTGGAGGTCACTTAAGAAAGCTTTGGGTACTAACCTGGACATGAGTACTGCATATCATCTGCAGACTGACGGACAAAGCGAGAGGACTATTCAAACCCTCGAGAATATGCTGCGTGCTTATGCGATCGACTTTGGAAAAGGTTGGGTTAACCATTTGCCATTAGTCGAGTTCTCATATAACAATAACTATCACGCTAGCATCAAGGTTGCACCATTTGAAGCACATTACGGTCGAAAGTGTCATTCACCTGTGTGTTGGGCCGAGGTTGGACAAGTGCAACTCACAGGTCCAGAGATAGTTCAATAAACAACCGAGAAGATCATCCAGATCTAGCAAAGAATGCAAGCCGCCCGTGATAGACATAAGAGTTACGCCGATTTAAAGCGTAAGCCGATGGAATTTTAGGTTGGAGATAAAGTTATGCTTAAAGTTTCGCCTTGGAAAGGAGTAGTACGTTTTGGCAAACGGGGGAAGTTAAACCCCAGATATGTTGGACCTTTCAAAGTGTTGGAACATGTTGGATCCGTTGCTTACAAGCTTGAGCTTCCGCAAGAGCTGAGCAGGGTTCATATTACGTTTCATGTATCCAACTTGAAGAAGTGCTATGCCGATGAACCATTAGCCGTTCCGATGGATGGACTTCACTTTGATGACAAGCTTTAGTTTGTCGAGGAACCGGTCGAAATCATGGATCATGAAGTCAAATAGTTAAGGCGAAGCCGTGTCCCAATTGTCAAGGTTCGATGGAACTCTAGGAGAGGTCCTGAGTTTACATGAGAACGTGAAGACCAATTCTGGAAGAAATATCCACACCTCTTCACAAAGACCGCACCGTCGTCAAGTGCCACATCTTAAGCCTTGAGGAAAAGGCTCACTTAATGGGGGAAGAATATAACACCCCATGTTTTAGGGTCATTTACGATGTTAATAAATTCACTATGTATTTTTAGTATTATATGCGTTTGCTTTTAAATCATAATCGTTAAGTTAAATCGCGTAAGCTAAAAATTATCGTTCAATATAAACGGGCATCAAACAATTAAATGTTTACATCAAACAAGTGTTAAGTAATTATTTTGAGGATAATTATTAACTTTGTTCATTTTATTTTTATTGGTTACATAAAGTGTTTACGTTTCGCGATAAAATACGTTTAGGCATTCCCGGAACCACCAAAACTTTTCTACGCTTCAACAAATACCCACGATTATACCCAATACTCAAAATTACAAAAATATATCATACATATGCATATATAACCGAATATAGGTGGAGAAATACAAAAATTTTATCTTAGAAAACACCATTCCTAAATTTCATGGGATGTTCTCTACTTTTAGGAACCAAGGGCTTAATTTTCTTACTAGTCCCAATAGTAACCTGACCAAGACTTTCATATTTCACTCCCATTGTCTTAATACTTTCTTAGGCATCCATTGACTAGTCTTCTTGGTATATAAGGCTAGTGCAAGTATCAATACACATACACTTCCATTTTACGAAGTGAAAAACACACTCTTTCTCCCTTTTCCTCCCTAAAACCCACGACCACATATAAAAACCACAAAAAAACCATACAAAACTTGTTTATAACATTTACATACATTCTTACATGATATCTAAGATAACCTAAGGTGATTTAAAGGTTTGGTTTAAGGTTTACAAGTGTTAAGCAAAAGAAAGTTCAAGATTAGGGTTTTGGTTAAGATTAGGGTTTTCAAGTCTTGCAAGTTAGGGTTTGGTTGCTAAACAAGGGTTTAGATCTTGTTGTTCATCACCACTCATTATATTAAGGTCATCTAAAACTCTTTATGTCGTTACATTTATGATTTTATGTATATATAAGTTCTATGTAGCAAATCACTATTTAGGAAATGTTTTAACTTGTAAAATGGATTTTTACTTGTGATCATGATTTTATACACTTTTACATATGTTATAGGGTTGTTATTATCATGTTATGATGGGAGTATAAAGATTGTACACTTGTGGTTTATGTATAAAAGTATATATATAAACTAGTAAATCAAAAGTTCACATAATAAGTTTATGATTGAAAGTAATGAGAAGACTTGTTATTTTGGACAATATTAGACAAAGTATGGACTAGAGGACTTTAAATATGTGAGACATGTAATAATAAGCATTGTAATATAGTTGTAACAAGGTGGTTAAGCTTAAAAGTACAAAAACTAAGTTTAAACATGTTTTTATGAAAAACTTCAAAACTTGCTGTTTGAATTCGAAAAATAACTTATTTATTTTATATTTTTATAAAATACTACATCCCATGAGGATTCCAAAAAGTTAAGAAACTCGAAAAACGGATTAATAACGAAGAAGATACGTAGTTTACGAGTTATACGTTAATAAACGGGTTTATAAAAGAAATTTTATAAAAACTCTTTACAAATTACTTATGATATATAAGATGGGTTACTTTTCTCAGATAGCACTTATTTTTAGGATTTTTGTCAAAAAGAAGGATGGATCGTTTCGAATGTGCATCGACTATCGAGAAATGAACAAGCTGACAGTGAAGAATCATTATCCACTCCCAAGAATTGACGATTTGTTTGATCAACTACAAGGATCCAGTGTTTATTCTAAGATAGACATGTGATCTGGTTATCACCAACATTGAGTACGGGAAGAGGATATTCCAAAAACGGCATTCCAAACTCGGTATGGTCATTATGAGTTCCAAGTTATGCCATTTGGCTTGACGAACGCACCAGCGATACTTATGGATCTCATGAACCGCGTGTGCAAGCCATTTTTGGATAAATTTGTGATTGTCTTTATTGACGATATCCTTATCTACTCCAAGAACAAGAAGGAACATGAAGAACATCTTAAGGCAGTTCTGGAATTGCTTAAGAAAGAGAAGTTGTATGCTAAGTTCTCTAAATGTGAATTTTGGATTCCTAAGGTACAATTTCTCGGCCACATAATTAATAGTCAAGGCATTCACGTGGACCCCACCAAAATCGAATCCATAAAGGACTGGGAATCCCCTAAGACGCCAATGGAGATTCGCCAATTCTTAGGTCTTACTGGGTATTACCAAAGATTCATCGAAGGATTTTTGAAGATTGCCAAGTCAATGACCAAGCTTACTCAGAAAGGAGTTAAGTTCGATTGGGGAGACAATTAGGAAGCCGCTTTCCAGTTATTAAAGCAGAAGTTGTGTAGTGCGCCAATTCTGGCTTTACCTGAAGGAAGCGAAGATTTCGTGGTCTATTGCGATGCGTCGCATAAGGTATTGGGTGATGTATTAATGCAAAGAGAGAAAGTAATTTCTTATGCATCACGCCAATTAAAAATTCATGAGAAGAACTATACAACTCATGATTTGGAACTTGGATCGGTAGTGTTTTCTCTGAAACTTTGGAGACACTATTTGTACGGAACCAAGTGTATGGTGTTCATGGATCACAAGAGTCTACAACAAATTCTTAATCAAAAGGAGCCTAATATGAGGCAGCGTCATTGGTTAGAACTGCTCAGTGATTACGACTGTGAGATCCGTTACCACCCAAGGAAAGCGAATGTTGTTGCTGATGCTTTGAGCAGGAAGGAGCGGAGTAAACCATTAAGAGTTCGAGCCTTAGTGATGACTATTGGCTTGGATCTTCCTAAACAAATCCTGAATGCTTAGACTGAAGCATGAAAACCAGAGAACATCAAGAACGAAGATGTTGGAGGTATGTTGCTTGAAAATTCTAAGGATCCGGAGAAATTTAGAACGGAAAAGTTGGAACCCCATGCGGATGGAACTCAATGCTTCAATGGCATGAGTTGGTTACCATGTCATGGTGACTTGAGGACTGTGATTATGCACGAGTCCCACAAGTCAAAACATTCTATCCATCCGGGTTCTGACAAGATGTATCAGGACATGAAGAAGCTTTATTGGTGGCCCAATATGAAAGCCGACATCGCCACCTATGTTAGTAAATGTCTGACATGTGCTAAAGATAAGGACGAACACCAAAGGCCATTAGGATTGTTGGTATAATCCGATATACCTCAATAGAAGTGGGAAATATCACTATGGATTTTGTCATGAAGCATCCTAAGTCGTCACAAGGCTACGATACTATTTGGGTGATTATCGACCGACTTACTAAGTCTGCAATCTTTGTAACCATGAGGGAAACTGATCCTCTAGAGAAACTGGCAAGAATGTACCTAAAGGAAGTGGTCACGAGGCATGGAATCCCTGTCTCAATTATTTGTGATCATGACCCTAGATTCGCATCACATTTCTGGAGGTCACTTCATAAAGCTTTGGGTATCAACCTGGACATGAGTACTACATATCATCCATAGACTGATGGACAAAGCGAGAGGACTATTCAAACCCTCGATGATATGTTGCGTGCTTGTGCGATCGACTTTAGAAAGGGTTGGGTTAACCATTTGCCATTAGTCGAGTTCTCGTATAACAATAGCTATCACGCTAGCATCAAGGCTGCACCATTTGAAGCACTTTACGGTCAAAAGTGTCGTTCACCTGTGTGTTGGGCCGAGGTTGGACAAGTGCAACTCACCGGTCCAAAGATAGTTCAAGAAACAACTAAGAAGATCATCCAGATCAAGCAAATAATGCAAGACGCCGGTGATAGAAAAAAGAGTTACGCTGATTTAAAGCGTAAGCCAATGGAATTTCAGGTTGGAGATAAAGTTATGCTTAAAGTTTTGCCTTGGAAAGGAGTAGTACGTTTTGGAAAACAGGGGAAGTTAAATCCTAGATATGTTGGACCTTTCAAAGTATTGGAAAAGGTTAGATCCGTTGCTTACAAGCTTGAGCTTCCATAAGAGCTGACCAGGGTTCATAATACGTTTCATGTTTCCAACTTGAAGAAGTGCTATGCCGACGAACCATTAGCCGTTTTGTTGGATGGACTTCACTTTGATGACAAGCTTCAGTTTGTCGAGGAACCGGTCGAAATCATGGATCATGAAGTCAAATAGTTAAGGCGAAGCCGTGTCCCAATTGTCAAGGTTCGATGGAACTCTAGGAGAGGTCCTGAGTTCACATGGGAACGTGAAGACCAATTCTGGAAGAAATATCCACACCTCTTCACAAAGACCACATCGTCGTCAAGTGCCGCGTCTTAAGCCTTGAGGACAAGGCTCACTTAACGGGGGAAGACTATAACACCCCATGTTTTAGGGTCATTTACGACGTCAATAAATTCACTATGTATCTTTAGTATTGTACGCGTTTTCTTTTAAATCGTAATCGTTAAGTTAAATCGCGTAAGCTAAAAATTATCGTTCAATGTAAACGGGCATCAAACAATTAAATGTTTACATCAAGCAAGTGTTAAGTAATTATTTTGAGGATAACTATTAACTTTGTTCATTTTATTTTTATTGGTTACGTAAAGTGTTTACGTTTCGCGATAAAATACGTTTAGGCATTCCCGGAACCACCAAAACTTTTCTACGCTTCAACAAATACCCACGATTATACCCAATACTCAAAAATTACAAAAATATATCATACATATGCATATATAACCGGATATAGGTGGAAAAACACAAAGATTTTATCTTAGAAAACACCATTCCTAAATTTCATGGGATGTTCTCTACTTTTAGGAACCAAGAGTCATTTTCTTACCAAGCCTAATAGTGAACTTGACCAAGAATTTCCTTAAGACCCTCCTTATGTCTTTTGACTAGTCTTATGAATATATAAGTCTTCTAACTAGTGTAAGTAATTCATACACTTCATTTTACAAAGAAAAAGTTTACCATTCTCTCCTTTTTGCTCCTTTAACCCAGGGCTACAAATCAAAGCACCACCAAATCCATACAAAATTTTATTTATAATAATTACATACATTCATACATCATATCTAAGACCTACCAAGAAGGATTGAAGGCTTAGTTAAGCCTTTATAAGGGTTAAGCAAGAATAAAGCAAGATTGGGGTTTTGGTTGAGATTAGGGTTTTCAAGACTTGCAAGTTAGGGTTTGGTTGCTAAACAAGGGTTTAGATCTTGTTGTTCATCACCAAACATTATATTAAGGTCATCTAAAACTTTTTATGTCCTTACATTTATGATTTTATGTATATATAAGTTCTATGTAGCAAATCACCATTTAGGAAATGTTTTAACTTGTAAAATGGACTTTTACTTGTGATCATGATTTTATACACTTTTACATATGTTATATGGTTGTTATTATTATGTTATAATGGAAGCATAAAGATTTTACAATTGTGGTTTATGTATAAAAGTATATTTATAAAACTAGTGAGTCATAAAGTCACATAATTACAGTTTATTATTGAAAGGTAATGAGATGACTTGTTATTTGGACAAATAATTGGACAACATATGGCTAGAGGACTATAAATATGTGAGACAGTGATTATATATTGTAATGGACTTGTAACAAGGTGGTTAAGCTTAAAAGTACAAAAACTAAGTTTAAACATGTTTTTATGAAAAACGTCAAAACTTTCTGTTTTAATTCGACACATAACCTATTTATTTTATATTTTTATAAAATAGTACGTCTCATGACGATTCTAAAAAGGTAAGAAACTCGAAAAACAGATTAATAACGAAGAAGATACGTAGTTTACGAGTTATACGTTAATAAACGGGTTTATAAAAGAACTTTTATAAAAAATCTTTACAAATTACTTCTGATATATAAGATGGGTTATTTTTCACATATAACACTTATTTTTAGGTATCCAAAACATTTTTGGATGTTAATTTTGGGAACAAGCCGAAGGAGTTATGAATTACGCGAGTTTATATACTTAATTGCATAAAAATACTTTTATAAAATTATTTTTATAAAAGTTAATGTTCATATCAGGCATGAACGTTTTGAAAACATCATTAATATGATAGAACTTTTAATAACAAAGACGTGCTAGAAAGAATCACTAAAAATGGAGTTAAAACGAATAAAATACGACATTTACGGGCTTTACGATAACTAAATTTATAAACTGTCATGAACAGTAAAAACCACTGTTCATCAGGGGACTCAAATATTGAAAATGTAATATTTTGATAACTCGTCTTAATACGAAAGCGTGGACATAAGAAACGGGCTTAAAACGAAGGAATTACGTCGTTTTTACTATTGAGCTATTTATAAACGTTTTAACTTTATAAATATGATTTCACAAAAGCAATTAGATGGTGATGTAGCTATATATAATTGTATATGGTAGTAGTTTAATCAAAGTGTTTTGTACATATTACGGCCTATATTGGATTAGGTTGCATTCGGCGTTTATCTGACGCATTTTCTGTGATATAATCTAATATTCATTACTCAAGGTGAGTTCATAGCCCCACGTTTTACATTTTAATGATTTACAAGTTTTGAGGTGAGAAACATATGCTTTGTTTTACAATTGGATGCAAGTGGACATTTCACATTACGATTACGTGTTTGCCTAAGTAGCGATAACCATTGGCCCATTATCATGTACGGTCGATATATGTTGTGAGCGCGAATGTTATAAATAGATCTATTTGGGATTGACATCCTCGTTTGGGTGAGTCATGCTCACTGTGCCGGTTTGCCGAACAATGAACGTATACCATGTCGGAATAAGGAGGTTGCGTGTTAGAAAATCATCTAGGGCTATGGTGGCATTTTTTTTGCATTTCATACTATGTCGAGCTTCTGTGTCATGAGGCTTAGGAAAACGTAATTACATTATATGCTGTTTGCATTATGTTGCTTATCATGGGATATCTTGAGGTCCTACATTATACATTTTATAAACCTATGATTCACTCAACAATATGTTGAGTTTTAAGCAATGTTTTTCAGGGGATCAATAAAGAACGAGTGCAAGGGATCATTGGTGGTTTTGAGTTGGATGTCATGCATTACAGATTTTATGAATTACATTGAGTATATCCTGTTATGGGCTAGAAATCTTTGTATTTTGAACAAGTAAAGCTTCGGGCTTTTATAACAAACAACTTGTTAAATCTAATGTATCAGTTTTAAACGCCTTTTAATGGTCGTTCTTATATATATCTTGTGTTATTGATCTATGAAGTACCACTCCCAACCCATATTCCGCTGCGACCCAATTTGGGAGTGTTACAACTCTAGATCACTGGAGTGGTGAAGTCTGATAATTCCTTAGGTAGAATCTGAGGTAGTGTTTTTGACTTCATCTTTTATATGTATTATTTGATTTCTCAACAACATCTATGTATAACTTCCTCTCTTCTTAAGCTTTCTTTTCTAATTCCTTAGTGTATGACTCGAGAGTTGTTCTAGTAGCATATCCAATTCTTATACTCAGAAGGTCATCCACCATTGTTGGAAGTTGAGATTTGACAGATTCGAGGAGTTGTGCAGAATGGTCAGCTTGTTTGAGTTGAGACAGCTCCGTTTCCAAGGTAGAGACTCTTTGATCAAATCCAAACAGGGAAGAAAAATTAAGAAGTGCAGGAATTGAGGTTGTAGTTGGAACGGTTATTGGTGCAGGAGATGGTGTCGTTAGTTGTGGAAGAGGAGTGATCATTGATATAGTTGGTGGAATGGTTGTAGCATATGCAGTGGTAGTTTCTGGGATAGCCGTCACAGGTACATTGAAAAGAGAGGGTGCTTGAGTGCTTGATTCTTCCTGACGACTCTTGACATTCATCATAGAAGCAACTTCATCAACGGATGGTGGAACGTTTTCCAAGATGAGAAATTTGCTAGCAAAGTCGAATGAAACAGAAGAGCTTTGTTTTAAACTTTCAATCTTCTGTGAAGAAGTAAGTGTCACATGTGCATATTCTACGACTTACTCATATGACTTTTCTTAAGAAACATTCTGATCAGCATCAATCATCTCTTCATCACCTTTCCTTTCTTTTTCATGTTATATCCTAACGTATCTCGTCTCATCCTTTTTAAAAATATCATCTAGTCTTCAAACAACATTTCATAATCATATCAGATTCATACTCTTCATCTTGTTTTTCTTCATCATATTCTTTTAGAGTAAAGGAAAGGATTATCATCATCATCATCCGAATCTGATCCTTTTATTATACTCAGCATCAGAACTACCATTTCCTCACAGTCAGCCTTAATCATCACACCTTTACTGTCATCATCACTGTCTCATCTATTATCATCTTCTGTCACACGATGAGTTCATTTTCACTCTCAGAGTCATACGTAAGTACATCGGGAACCCCTAGTTTAGTACTTCATCTGTACCAGATGTCTTGCGTTGTTGCTCATCAAGAACCCCTGATTCAAAATCAGTTCCATCACCTGAGCCACTTGCTTGAGAGATATGATAGTCTTTCTTGCTTCTCTTTGTGGCCTCCTTGAGTTGAGCTACTTTTGATAGAGCTACATCAGAAAGTATTTCTATACCTTTACTTCTATTAGCTTTAGCAGGTGCTTTCTTCTTTAATGCAGACACACCTGGAGTATCCCTGATGGCAACACCTACTGTTGGCACAGTAGTAGACTTCTTGGCAGGTCTCTTAACTCTTTTGGTATTCTTGACAAGTTCTGCTTCTTTGACAGGAGACAATTTTCTTAAGGGTGAAGCAACTTTCTTATACTTCCTTGTTTTCCTGGGAGGAACTTTTCTAGTTGCAAAGTCATAGTAAGTCTTGTAAGCTTGAGAATCTTTGATGTCTTGATTGATCATATCATCAGGAATCAGGGCTCCATACTGCTGATAATCTTGTGTCTTGGAGACAAACTTCAAAGTATCGAGTAGTAAGTCATCACAAATTGTGTGAAGATTGATCATGTTCCTCATAGAGATTGTCTTGTCCGTAGAAATGAAGTGGTTGATGATAACTTTGGTAAATCTAGGGTAGGGCATATGCTCTTTCCTTGCTGAACTTATTTCTCCGTTGTCAGCTTGATACATGAAGTCTTCCCAGAGCAGAGCAACATAGTCAACATTCTTCTTATTATACATACCCTACAAGATTTGAGCTTGTGATTCCTTGAGTCTATCAAGTCCTGTTGTTTCCCTAAAAATTCACCTATTGATAATTGCAGCAAATGTTCTCCAAGGCTGGTGCATTTGATCATTATGAATTACAGATAACATATTACACTGCCAGAATAGCCAAGTTCCTGAATGAATGTAACTAATTCTTCTTCTAAAGGTGGTGCAATAAAGTCTTGGTTAAGAATTATGGGACATATCTGAATAATTTCACGAAAGACTTCAGTATCAACTCGACATTTCTTCTTATCCAACTTGAAGCTGTATTTGTATCTTTGATCTTTGTGATGGTGTTCCAAAATTGATGCATATAGATTTGAGGGACTTCAGCAGTGATCAGGAACGCGGGATAGCAAGAAGATAGCTTGAGCACATCCAAAGTTACTTGATATGTTTCTTCTCTTTGTGGCTTGCTGAACGCAATTCTAGCATTGCATCTTTTAATCTTTAGTCTATCAGGAGGGACCAAAGCATTGTCGAGAGCAGCTTGTTGAGTTGCAATAAGATTCATGTTTCTACTAAGAATGTTCCAATACAGTTCTTATGCAAGGCAATTTATAGACATTAACTAGGCAGACTTAATCACACAATATCAGGCATTTAGACAAAGTGTAGGACGAGAGACATTAGTTAGAAAGTTAACTTAATGGTCAACAAACTAACTATAGGCAAACACAGTTAAGTTAGCAATTCACACGAGATACAAGTAAGATTTAACCTAACATGAGTTATCAAGTTAAAACATTTAGGATTAAAAACAATTTTTCATAACCCATGTATAAATCGCCGCCTAAAACAGGGATAAATCGCCGCCTAATGATAGTGTATAAATCGTCGTCTAAGTCCCATGTATAAATTTCCGTCTATAACTTAGAGTATAAATCACCGTCTATAACTTAGGTATAAATCAACGTCTAAGTCCCATGTATAAATCGCCGTCTATAACTTAGAGTATAAATCGCCGTCTATAACTTAGGTATAAATCGCCGTCTATAACTTAGGTATAAATTACTGTCTAAGATGTGGATGTATAAATCGCCGTCTATGAAGTGGATGTATAAATCGCCGTCTATAACTTAGGTATAAATCACTGTCTAAGATGTAGATGTATAAATCGCCGTCTATGAAGTAGATGTATAAATCGACGTCTATGAAGTGGATGTATAAATCGACGTCTATATGTATAAACAGCCATCTATAGATTTTGATTTTTACAAACCTTTATTTTTAGGCACTTATACAACACAACCACATGAATCACACATATATATGTCTATTCTAGCAGATATAACAAGAATGAGCCATAAATTTTCATTTTTGAGCAAAGAACGAGTGAGTTATCACTCGTTTGAATCAAGAACACAAATTCTACATACAAGACTTGGATTTTCTTATATAAATGCATTCAAATAGGCATAATAACACTTATAAAGCACAAACCCATCACACTTTTCATGACCTACCCATTTTCCCAATGTTACACATACAAGAATCAAGCAAAACAAGACCATGTGTTAACCCCGTTAAAATCTGCTATAGCCGAGATAACTACACCCCTTTAG